>MU696994.1:1464-100225 GCA_026770625.1 Nicotiana glauca | reverse complement strand
TTATTTTGGAATACCTAGATTAACATTACAAATAGAAAATAAATCCTTGTTGTGGAAGTGTAGTCTAGATAATCTAATTGCTCATTAGAAATATATAACCTAACTCCCATTCTAGCTCCCTGTGGATTTGACCCTGACTCTTAGTTGGGTCTCTATTATTGCACACAACCTTTTCAAATCTCTTTTAAGGTGTGCTTTGGATGTGATCAATTTTTGGTGCCATTGTCGGGGAGTTAAATATGGTTTTAGATATATATTTGGGTGTGTTTTGGAATATCTTCTTTTCCTTTAGTATTAGTAACTTGTTTGAGAAATCGTATGTACAACCATGGCGAAGAATGAGCTCGAAAATATTGCTTTGGGGGATGTAGACGTCAAGAAATAGCAAGTTGATGAGGTTCCTCTTGAACTTCAAGCCAATATATGAGGCCGAGTGCCTCATGACAATGGCCCCACTCCACCCCCACCTCCACCACAAGTGGATCCATACCGGGTGTTACCAAATGAAGGATATGCTAGTGCAATAGTCCCTCCCAGTATTAGGGTGGGAAACTTTCAGATCACCAATATGATGCTCACTTTGCTAGAGCAATGAGGTTTCTTTACTGGGCTCTAAGTCAAAATGTACGCAAATATTTGAAGGGGTTTGTGGAAACTTATTGGGGAAACAAACAAACAAATGTCTCCGAGGATGCATTGAGGCTAAGGATTTTTCCCATCTTTCTATGGGGGAAAGCTTTATATTGATTGGAAAGTTTGCCGAAACATTCTATTCACACTTGGGATGAGTTGGCAGAAAAGTTTATTTCTAAGTTCTTCTCTCCGGGGCAGATGACTACACTTCGGGATGAGATTTTGGCTTTCAAGCAAGAGCCAAATGAACCACTACATGAGATATGGGAACACTATAGAATAATGATTAAGGAATGTCCCAACAACGATATGACAGAGAATATGATTCAATAAACTTTCTATCGTGGGATTAACACAACCAACCAATATGTAGTGAATCAACTTGCCAGTGGGAACTTCATGACTATGCCTTATGGGGAGGCGTGTGAGATCTTAAATGAAATGGCGGAAACATCATCAGCGTGGCAATCCCAGGCTAAAGTTCCATAAGGCGATCCAAACTTGATCCACCTTCATAAAGAGTTGCATGACCATAGGCAAGCCATTACTGAATTGACTATCACCATGAATCAATTAGCAAAGGCTCAACTTCAACAAGTGCAAAAACCTAAGCAAGTCAATTCCATGGAGGGAGTGAACATGATAGTGAACAAAAGAAGGAACAAGGGTGCGCATGTGCAACATCGCGTGGATAATTATGTGCAAGAGGATAGTGGTTTTGACCAAGATGATTCTTACAATGAACAAGAAGAGGAGGTGCAATATGTGAATAACTTTCAAGGGAAACAAAACAAATTTCAAGGACCAAACCAATAACAATGGAGACACCAAAACATCAAGGAAATTGAAATTCTAACAACCAAGGAAATTAGAGTGGTGGCAACAATCAAGGGAATTGGCATAACAACAACAATCAAGGAATTTGGAGTGGCAATAATCAAGGAAATTGGAGGTAACATTCAAGGCGGATGGAACAATAATCAAGGCAATCGGGGGTCGGGTTTTCAAAGGCCCCTGATGTATCAACAACAGAGCAACCCGCCTCTTTATCCTTCCTATGGTCCAAGTTCTTCAAATAATGAGATAAGGCGTATTGAGAACACGTTCAAGAAAATGATAGAAAACAATGCTGATTTAGATACCCAACTTACCTCACACAACACATCGACCCGCAACTTAGAAGTTAAAATGGGGAAGTTCTCTGTATACGGCTAAAATCGGAGGGCCCAATTTTACTATCATTATGTCCTTCCATAGCTTCTCCTCAAAAGGCCTTGACGGCCTGGGGGCACAGTTCGGGGTTTCAAACTCGAAGGTTCTTTATGTTCGACTTTGGTAAAGCACAAGTTGATGATTATCATGGATAAATGGGAAGTTCCATAGGCACGTGGTCCAAACTGACAACATCTACAAGAATAGTACTAGTCTGTACCAAACTGCTAGGTAGATGTGCCGGCTACATTTCTTTGTAATAAATGCATATGTATTATGTTGAGTTTCACCTTCATATATAAAGGGGACCCCATCACTTTTTAGAAGGGGAACATATACAACATTATATACAACATTCAATACAAGAACATTCTCTACTCTCTAACTTAAACATATTTCCTTGGTTTCACAACTTACATTTATGGTCTACATTTATTGTGTTCTATCAGTTGTTCTTCATTTATTGCTCATTAATGATCACAAAGAGCCTTCATCAAGGCCCCCAAAGATGTTAGTCCTCTACCAGCTGCCCATAACTTGTTACAGAGCTCGACCTCGAGAATCCGTATAACTAGGCTCAAGGCCCCGATTCGCAGCCAACCAGTTTGCTTAAACATACTGTTTTTGAGTTCTTATCTTATTTTCTAGTCTCACACTTAGCACCTATTACCTAACAACTAGCATAAAAATAGATCACGTATTTTTAGAACCATAAAATAAAATTTAATTATAATTACCATTTTTTATGTAAATAGTTTGGCGCCCACCGTGGGGTAAAAAAGATAGTGATTGTTTTCTTGCTGGTTTACCACATAATGCAAGTTATCTTTATCACTTTTTCTTGTCCGAGAATCTTTTATTTCAGGTCAAATTGTCTAACTCAGTAAATACGTATAAAAACAACGGTCTTGAAGACCATGGAGAGAATGGTGTAGCTATTCCAGGTATTGTTGTACCACCACGACACCCTAAGGATGCACCAGAGCCAATCCTTGCGGACATGTTCTCCCACTCTAATAGGAGCGTACGCTAAGGAGACCAACAAGAAGCTTAGAAAATCCCAACTCAGGAAGAACAAGAGGTTAGCCTTAACATTATTTTTGAGATATTGCAGGCATAACAGCTGGCAATTGCTCAACTGCAAAGTCACCAAAAAACCCCAAGTACAGCAGCCTAGAAATAGCCCCTCGAACCGAATATATACTGAAAAGGTCGAGCAACAATGGGTCAACGGCGGACCGTATCATGAATATGATAGAAGATCTCACAGATCGAGTCAAGCAAAAAGTTGATAAAAACTAATGACAAAAAAGGGGAGACTTACAACTCAAGGGTCGATCAGATTTCGGGTGCACCCCTGATCCTGAAGGGTGTAGATTCGAAGAAGTTCGTACAAAAGCCATTCCCATCAAATGCCGCTCCGAAGCCTATCCCAAAGAAATTTAGAATGCCTGACCATCCAAAGTACAATGGAACTTCAGATCCCAATGAGCACGTCATTACTTACACTTATGCGGTGAAGGGCAACGACTTGGGGGACGACGAGATCGAGTTCGTCCTACTCAAAAAGTTTGGAGAAACACGTTCGAAAGGGGCCATGATGTGGTATCATAACCTCACTCCGAAATTGATAGACTCATTTGCCATATTGGCAGATTCTTTCGTAAAGGCACATGCCGACGCCATCAAGGTAGCTACAAGGAAATCAGACCTCTTCAAAATCAAACAAAGGGAAATCGAGATGCTGCGAGAGTTCGTATATCGCTTTCAAATGGAGAGAATGGAACTACCACTAGTCTTTGATGACTGGGTAGTGCAGGCCTTCACCCCTCAGGCTCTATATATCCAAGCAGACTCATGGCAAAGGATCAAAACCAAAAAAGGAATGGTACCAATCATACACTGAGGATCAAAGAAACGCCCCAAAGTGAAACATACTCCGAAACAACCGAACGACAGATCGAGATTAGAATCCTCGAGGACTCATAAATAGAGCCGAATTCAATAGATACACAGGGCCGATAAAGGCCCCTCGATTATCCTAGTATAACTTCAACGTTGATGTTTTAGACACCGTGTCATCCATAAATAAAATGAAGAACGCCAGGTGGCTAAGGCCCATACAATCTGATCCATCACAGAGGAACCCTAACATGGTGTGCGAATTTCACAGCACACACGGCCACAGGATCGGAGATTGTAGATAGCTCTGAGAAAAAGTAGACTGATTACTCAGTAATGGGCATCTCCAAGAGTTCCTTAGTGACCGAGCCAAAAATCAGTTCCATAAAAAGAGAGGCGAACAGGGAAAATGAAAGAAATGAACCATAACAGATCATCCACATGATTTTTGGGGGAGTCGACATCCCACAGGAACCAACTATCAGTAGAACAAAAATATCTATCACCCGGGAAAAGCGAACTCGAGGTTATATACTTGAGGATGCCCTCACATTCAATGATGAAGAAACCGAGACCCTGACTTAGCCTCATAATGATGCACTGGTAATTTCTTTTCTTGTGAATACATTATATATTAAACGTGTACTTGTGGATATAGGTAGCTCAACCAATATTATCAGGTCAAGGGATGCGGAGTAGCTCAGACTGATCGACCAGATCATGCCCGTCTCTCGAGTCCACGACAGATTCAATCTTGCGAGTGAGACAACCAAAGAGGGAAATCACCCTCCTAGTTAACGTAGCTGGAGCAACAAAAAATGCTAAATTCCATGTCATCGACGGAGACATGAGGTACAACACCTTTCTCGTAAGGCTATGGATACACAACATGAGAGCAGTACCCGACAAATGATGAAATAAAAACTGTATATGGGGAACAATACGTAGCGAGGGAGATGTGCGTGGTACATGATGTGGCACCAACATCTACGCTTCTAACATTGGAGGAACCAAAGGATAAGAAAACAATGAGGTAAATAGTTTGGCGCCCATTCTCGACTACACCCAAATAAAACAAGTAAAGGACCATGTCGCGTCCTCGAAGCAAATACTAAAGGCATATCGAGGCTTGAAGAGCCATCGCCACTATGGTATAACCATATTCTTTTTTTACATCTTACACTAACATTTGTGCAGATGTCCAATCGGAATAGTCGAAGCGCTATCCGGCTCGAAGATCTTAAGGTTTCAAAGCATACGTTGCACTCTTTTCGTTCGATCGGATTTTATCCCAAGAAGGGTTTTATCGATAAGGTTTTTTAATGAGGCAACATCTATATGCTACCTAAGGAGAACTCAGAAAGTATTCAAGGCTCCTCTTCAATCAACCTCGAATACTGGGGGAAATCAAGACGAGCCAAAAAGGATTTCAATAGGAAAATGATATATCGAGCCAAACAGTCAAAATAACCGTGTCTGCATAGAACAATCAAACCCTCAGCAGCAAAAACTGTATACTTGTACCAAGTAATTAATGGAATACCTTCTACCATAAAAAAGTCTTATGCTTCAAAGAAGTTTACTAGCTTACAAAAAATAGCCGCCAGCTTAAAATTAGAGGTCGTATCGACCTGGTACGTAAGAGCCATTGTTTCCAGCTTAAAATTAGAGGTCATAACGACCCAATACATAAGAGCCATTATCGCCAGCTTAAAATTAGAGGTCGTACCAACCTAACACGTAAGAGCCTAAGGGCCGACTTGAAATTTAAAAACTTGAAGGCGAATGAGCTCGAGTAGAATTCTGACTCGGAGACTGGGCCCGAAATAGTTAACTAAAAAATGCCTAAGGGCACATATGTGAGAGCCACTGTCGCCAACTTAATATTAAAGTTCATACCAACGCAATGCGTAAGAGCCTAGACGCCAGCCGATAATAGAGTTCGTATCGACCCAACACACAATGGCCTATTATCCATCCCAATAAGCCTCTGGGCCGAATTACAAACCGAAGGGTTTTTACTCAAAGGCCAATTCATCTGGCTAATCATTGACAAATCATCAAAGCTCAAGACAAAGAAAGACATGCACAAACGAATAGGAATTCATGAAAGGAGAAAGCCAAAAGGTTTCTTTATATATGCATCTATGAAACAATGCAACGCTATATTTACAAACGCTCTCCAAGAGCCCTGTACAAAGAATCAAAAAGGGAAAAACCTAGTCTATTTCCCCCTTAGGGGCTGCGGCCCCATCGACCTCTTCTCCATTATCCTTGGTGTCAGATATAAGGAATTTGGCATTGTATTTGTCTGCCTTGGCCCGCGCTATCTCTTCCTACAGATCGAAGCCCCTAACATGATCTTTTCGAGGGTTTCCCTCCAAGATTTACACCGGGCATATTCATTGCTTCTGCTCTCTTGATCAGAAGCACCTCTCAACTTAGCTCAAGCCTCAACAACGTCTTTTAATAAGCAGCCACTTTCTTGTCGGCCTTAGCCCCAATCTCTTCAACTTAAGCTCAGGCATCCATACTCTCGGCCTTCTACTCCAAAAGTTCGAACTCAGGCCTTGCAATCCTACTCGTCTTAACCGAACTATTTCACGGGTGTTCTGATGCTATACCTTTAAGGCAGAAACTCTTGCTGAAGCATTTTTCCTAGCCGCAATATGGGCATCTATCTGAGCCCTTAGCACGTCACACTCATACATGGCCTGACCAACCTGGCCTCAAAGGTATTCCAGATCCTCTGTCTTGCCCTACAACTGAAATATCAAAACATTATATCTCCGAGGATAGAAGAAGAAACATACATTTCTTGGGAGCAAAAGTTACCTGCTTCTCAAGGTGGCTTTCATAATTCAGACGCCGATTTGCCTCATACCGCAGGTATACCAACTTATCTCTCCTTTTGTCATAAATAAGCAGGAGGGATTTCTCCCCGTACAAGGCTTTTTGCAACCTAGCTTCACGATGAAACATCTCGGACTTGAGCTTGTCAAAGGCCTACGGAAAAGGAGCTCAATAAGAAAGTGAAAAAGTGTAAAGCTAAAAAGCCAATACAGCCGACCAAAACTCACCATAGAACTGAACTACTAAGCCTCTTCAAAAGTTGAGAGCACATCTATCGGCTTGGTCTCATCAGCCCCAGTGGAATCATCCCGATGTGAACACGGTCGCTTGATACCCCAATTGATTTAGGTGGCAGAAAATCCTTATCCCTCGAAGTACCTTCAACGGGAAATAATGAACAAGGTGGTAGATAATCCTTATCCCTTGAAGTACCTTCGACGGGAAAAGAAGACGGCGGCAAAGGAGGAACCATATTTTTGAGCCTAGAAACCTCGGATTCTGCAAGCTCAGCTGATACATCTACCTTGAACCTCCAAGTAGGGCTTGCCTCGCAATGAGCACTCTTGTCCTTTAAGGGTTCCTTCCATTTGATATCATTTCTCGATCCCGAAGCTAACGATCCTTCCTCCTCCCCGAGGGGACACGGTCTCATCTCTGAAAATTCCCCATTACCTGCGGTGATGGAGTTAATACACATAAAAGAAATACCTTTAAAAAAAACAAACTGCACACCACGTACCATGGTGTTTTTCCTCCAATCTACCCTTGAACAGATCTCGCCACTTACACTCATCGTAAGTCGAGAAAACCGCTAATTCGTGAGTCCAATCTGCAAGGTTAGAACCTCATGTGACAGCCACAAAATTGTTGAAGAAAAGAGAAGGAAAAAATCTTTATGGAGTCTACCTCCACCATGAACACAAATGAGAAAAGCATAAGTGTACCACTTACGTGTGAAATTCCATTTCTCAGGGAACGATAGGAACTCCCGAAAGTAATGTAAACAGTCCACACTCGGACGAATCTGCTAATCTACCCTCGGTCCATGTCTTCTCCATTACTGGCAATGAAGGACTAGGTGGATCGACTCGTAGAGTAATCAGGCATCGGAAATGTCTAAAGGTGAACTATGCTAGGGTAACCTAATATCTTCTGCAAAACTCAATCATGACTCTATTAAGAGGGCACAATGTAATGGGGTACATGTACACATTCAAAAACCCCCTACATAAGCCATGATGCTCTCATCCGGGAAAGGTGCCTACAATATCACCTTTTCTCCCCATCTGCAGTCTCTCCTAATTTTCTCGAGGTTTTCCTCCCCTATTAATGATACGAGCCTCGATGCATGCTCCCGATGGCCCTAAATATTGGGAGGCATTTCTAACGTAAATTCCCTCATCGGGATAAAGCACCTCGAGGTCAGTTCACCGGACGTCGGTGATGTACCATCAATCAGGCATGAAGCAGATGTGGAACTCCCCTCTCCTTGGTGAATATATTTAGACAAAGCAGCCATGGCTATGATAAAATAAGAAAAGGTAGATGAAGACTTTGCCGAAGGCTTTGAGCTGAAATGGTAAAAGAACTTACGCGAGGAAGGAGAACTCTGTAAAAAAGGATAGCTGCTCAAAGTAGCGGAACACCAAAATAAGGGGAGAGCAAACTCACATATAGAGATCAAGCGACCACTGTCCGCCTACCCTAATGGCCAATTAATTCTAACTAGGCCATTATCGTTTTCGAGGAAGGATACTAGCGGGACTATCCCAGTCACTTCATGACTATGTCATACAAATGACGTTGTTGTACAACATTCAAGGGATCAAAGATTCCCATGTCGAACTAGCCTCGAGATGGTGCCCGATATCGAGGACCTCCACTGCTATAGCGATGGGTTCTAGGGAGCCATCATTACTAGTCTAGCCTCGAGATGTTTCCCGATCTCGAAGACCTCTGTTACTATAATTGTAAGCTCTAAGGATTTATCCATATAAACCTAGTGTATAGATGGTACCCAATCTCAAGGATCTATGCTATTACAAGTACGGGTTATTCACCCGATTCTTTGGCCCCCGAAATACCCAAGTCCGAGTCAGTCAACACTCGAGAATTATCAATAAAGCTGCAGGGCTATCTTCATCTCTAAGTTCCATTTTAACACTCTCTTTATTATTTTAAGCCCGAAGACCACCCGAGTTTAAATGCATCCTTGTTCAGGAACTATCTATAACACCTTGAGGCTATCCTCATTCCAAGCTCGAGGCCATCTTTCGCTCAGTTGGAGACCATCCGAGTTCGAGCAAACTCTTGATTAGGGACCATTTGTAAAGGCCTAAGGTTACCTTTATTTTCAGATGATCAAGCAAACTCTCGCTCGAGGACTAGCAATGAGGCCTAACAAGGCTAAGCCTTATTCCAAAGAGAATAGGGAGCTTGATTACACTCAACTCAAACCCAAAGGGCCCAGTAACCTAGGTTCTTATTAGATCAATTTAGTCTTGGTCCCAAGAATGACAAAGAATTTCAAAGAATGTCATATTAGCCAATAAAAAACCAAAGGAATTCGAAGGCCCGGGGGCAGAATTCGGCATTTCAAACTCTAAAGTTATTCATGTTCAACTTCAGGGCAGCACACGTTGATGGTTATCATGGATAAATGGGAAGTTCCCTAGGCATGTGGTCAGAATTGACAACATCGACAAGAATAGTACTAGTCTATACTAGACTGCTAGGTTATTATGACAACTACATTTCTTTGTAATAAACGCACATGTACTATGATAGGTTTCACCCTCATATATTAAGGGGACCCCCATCACTTTGTATAAGGGGGAACGGACACAACATTACATACAAGAACATTTTTGGCTCTCTAACTTAAACATATTTCCTTGGTTTCACTACTTACATTTATTGTCTACATTTATTGTGTTCTATCAATTGTTCTCCATTTATTGCTCATTATTGATCATAAAGAGCCTTCACCAAGACCCCAAAGCTGTTAGTCCTCTACCAGCTTCCCATAACTTGTTACTGAGCTTGACAACGAGACTCCGTATAACCAGGCTCGAGGCCCCAATTTTCAGCCACTCGGTTTGCATAAACATACTGTTTTTTAGTTTGTATCTTATTTTCTAGTCTCACCCTTAGCATCTATTTTCTAACAACTAGCATAAAAATATATTACGTATTTTTAGAATCACAAAATCAAATCTAATTGTAATTATAATTTCGAGGTAAACAATCTCTCAAGCTCTAAATTCTCGTCCTAAGGGCGCACTACCAAGTGATACTGTGGTAAACCCAAAGGGTAAAAACAACATGGAGCATGCCATGGCCATTACTACAAGACATGGAAGAGGCCAGAATGCACCCACCTCAAGTCAAAAGTAACTTGTGGATGATGAGCAAGTGGTACAAGAAGAAGAGGTCCCGAATTATATGGTGCAATCAACAATAACAGCATAACCCAGTAAGTTCCCACAAGTGGGGTTTGGGGAGGGTAGAGTGTACGTGTACCTTACGCCTACCCCGAAGGGTAGAGAGGCTTTTCTGAAAGACACTCGGCTCAAGAAAATGAAAAAATACAAGAGAGACAAGAGAGAGAAAAAATTTTAGTACCATCAACAGAACCATATGCATAATAACAACAACATAAGAACCAGAAAATAACTACTCCCATCATCACCGCTTCAAATTGGAGTGTCCCTTTTGAACTCATGTATAATGCAAGTGACGTAGCAGTTAGGACTATTTTAGGGCAATACATCAACAAGATTTTCACCCAGTCTATTAGGCTAGTAAGACCATGAATAGTGCCCAAATCAACTATATCGTCATGGAGAAAGAGCTTTTTGCCATTGTATTTGCAATTGAGAAGTTTCACCCGTTCTTGATTGGTGCAAAGGTCATTGTCCACACAAATCATGAGACACTTTTTTATCAATGAGCAATAAAGATTCCAAGACTCAGTTGACAAGATGGATGCTTTTGTTGCAAGTGATGTTGACATCAAATATAGAAAAGGGAGTGAAGCCCAAGTGGATGACCACTTGTCTCATTTGGAGGAGGAGGGGAGGCTGTATGATGGACTTGAAATTAGTGACTCATTTTTTGATGAGAAACTCTTGGCTATTTTAATGAAAGAGGTGCCATGGATTGCGAGTCTAGCAAATTTCCTTGTGTGTGGAATCATCCCGGATGAGTTCTCTTTAAACCAAAGGAAGAAGCTCAAATGGGATTGTCAAGATTATTACTATGATAAACCATACCGTTTCCAGATTTGTATGGATGGGGTGATTAGAAGATCTGTACCGTAAGAAGAGCAAGGTGAAATTCTTGGAGCTTGTCATTCTTTGCATATGGTGGTCATCATGGTAGAGCAAGAATGGCGACCAAAGTGCTAAGTTATTGTTTCTATAGGCCCAATCTCTACAAGAATGCTAGTGAGCTATGAAAAGATATGATGAATGTCAACGGGCCGGTGGAATCGCAAAGAAAAATGAAATTCCTCTCACTACCATTTTGGAGATTGATATTTTTTATATGTGGGCTATTGACTTCATAGGTCCTTTCATGAGTTCTTGTGAAAATACTTACATCTTAGTCGTAGTTGATTATGTATCCAAATGGGTAGAAGCTGTTACTCTACCTAACAATGAGGCAAGAAGTATGGTGGCATTCTTGAAGAAGAATATTTTCACAAGGTTTGGCACTCCGCGGGCCTTTATAAACGATGAGGGGTCACATTTTTGCAGCAAGGCTTTCTACACTGTACTTATCAAGTATGGTGTTACTCATAAAGTCACGAATCCCTATCATACACAAGCTAGTATTCAATTGGAAGTCTCCAACTGGGAGATAAAGAGTATTTTGTCTAAAATAGTGAATGCTAACCGGATGAATTGGTCCAAGAAACTTGATGATGCATTATGGGCTTATCGGACGACTTACGTAACACCTATCGAAATGTTGCCATACCAGTTGGTGTTTGGAAAAGCTTTTCATCTTCCGGTGGAACTAGAGCACAAGGCTATGTGGGCTCTAAAGATGTTTAATCTTGATTGGGATGTTGCCGCTAACTTAAGGGTTGCACATTTGAATGAATTGGATGAGTTCTGGTACCATGCTTGTGCAAGTTCGTCCTTGTACAAAGAAAAGATGATATATCTTCATGACAAATACATTTGAAGAAAAGAGTTCAAGATGGACGATCTTGTGTTGTTGTTTAACTCAAGGTTGAGGATGTTTCCGGAAAGTTAAGGTCTAAATGGAGTGGTCCTTTCTAAATTATGGGTGTGACACCTTTTGATGTATTGTACTTGAAGAAGAAAAACAATAAAGTATTCCGAGTCAATGGTCACGGGGTGAAGCACTATTTAGGAAACATTTGAGATAGCCACGTCATGGTGGTCATTCATTTCAATTGATGGTATTATGCGTCGTGCCGCGACGTTAAATCAGGCGCTTCTTGGAAGGCAACCCATGTTTCTTTTTTTATTTTTTTATTTTGTAGCTAGGTGTTATTTCTGTGCTAACTTAATTTGAAGTGTGCTACTGGGATGAGTGTGATTTACAGGAATTGTGGACAAAAATCTGACTAGGTGTTACAGGAATTGCGGACCGCAATATAATTTTGCGGGCTGCACATTTGTAGTTGTTGCAGCAAAAGTGCAGTGCAGTCGCACAATTATCTTGCAGACCGAACAAACGGAAGGTTAAAAATGTCAACCCTCTGAAGTTTAGTCTATAAGAGAAATTGTCAATGTGCGACCTTAATAGGAAATCTGCGGCTGCAATATAAAATCTGCAGCTACACATAACATTTTGCGGACCACAGACAAGATGCCGACTTAAGCTCACCAAGTAACAGGGTACGGATATCACATGAAATTGTGCGGCTGCACTCGCCCTTCCTTCCCTTATAAAACTAAGTAGTATAAATACAGGGTTAAGGGCAACTGTTAGGTTTTTCCCTCTCTAAGCACAAACACAGTAATTTCTTGAAATTTCTTAGTGAATTTGTCTGTACACACACAACATCATTGATCAGTCACTCTTCACACTCATTCATCTAGAGTTCTTCAATTTCTTGTTAATCGTTTTCTTTTAGTTTGTAGAATTTTAGTCAATTTTATGTCATTTGTCAATAGAATTCAATTATGCATTCATGTGGGGGTAAATTTGCAGTGGGTTAACTCGTAAATGCTTTATAGGGACTAGGTCAATGCATTTTCATGCCTTTATGATGTTACCATGTCAAAATTTGCACAAAAAATTGCAAAACCTAGATAGACACACTGGTCCATTCATAGTTCTTTTGAATTTTGTGGCCGCACCTGAAATGGTCCGGTCCGTAGAAGATGATCTAGTGGAATATTAGTGAGAAAGGGGTCTTCTGACGCAAGGTAAAATGTGCGATCCGCAAAATTCCCATTGCGGTCGTACAACAACTTTTTTACTATCATCAAAAGGCTAAAAATTGTGACTCAAATATGCGATCGCAAGTCTAATTGTGCAGACGGTAGAAATCATATTGCAGCCATATAACAGCCAATTCCCTACACATTATAGAGTTGGCATATATTGGATTTCAGAGTTTTGGCCGCAGGTCTAATTGTGTGGACCACACTTCACCTTTTGCGGTTGGAAGATAAAATTGTACGGTCTATATGGCCTCATCTACGGTCGTAAGAAAATTGTGCGGACCATAGATCCTTATCCTGTAAGCATGATTAAATTATGACCTCCACTGTGTTATTGGTGTATACCTGGATATCTCCTTGTTTGACTGACCATTGAATTGCAACTAGCAATCGCTTTTGCTTAACATAGATAAGGGTTTGATTTAGCGGCAGAGGCGACACTTCTAAAGGGAGGGATGAACCTTTTAGGGGTAGAGGCAAGAGTGACTTATCCCTTGGTAAACAATGGACAATAACAAAGAAAGTTACAACAAGCAGAGGGAGAGGTGCAGATCTCTCTGAGACAAGCTCTTATGCCCCGTCTAGGGAAGTATCAGAGGGCAACTCAACCTCTGTTCAAGGGCAATCGACTGTATAGTCAAGGACACCAGGGAGATATCAACTCAAGGACGAGTCATCCTCATCTCATAGCACTTCTGAGGGTTCGGAAAGTGCTAGTCAAGATTCTGAGCAATCCACAACACCTGTCCCTGAGGCACAAGATATATCTGTTTTGGACATCCCCGATGATGGTAGGGGGGTAGATTCTACAACTGCCGGCCTTGAAAGGTGGAAGAAGAAAGAGGTCTGGGAGGACTATTTTGTCAGCTTGGCTGCCTTCACCAGCTTTCGTACTTGGTGGCCAATGAGGTCGCTTACTCTTGAGCAGAAATTTGAGTTGAATGATTTGGAGAAGTAAAACCCAATAGTATTGAGAAAGTTCAAGGAATGCAAAGGGTGGATGTGGTTCACCCAAAGTTTCATGGATTCCAAAAAGTACCTTGTCCGTGAATTCTGTGCCAATGTGGCGCATATCAAAAAGGGGACAAAGGTAACCAAAGTGCATAACCTCAACGTATGAATTGATCAGCATACACTCAATTCGCACTTTGGTTTTAAAGGTTTTGAGCCAAAGGAATATCTGGAGAAGTTCGAACGGGAGATGTAGCCCGGCCTTCGTTAGCAAAGATTCTACAAGCACTAGGGCCACCACCTCCTTGGATTGCTGCAGGGGCTCCTTTTAATAGGATCACTATAAGTTTTGAGGTGAAGGGGTAGTAAGCCTTTGTCTGAAGCAGACTGGACCGGTTCCAGAATGAGACTTATCTTCCAATTCCTCGGGCAGTCTTATTTGCTTCTATCATGGCCGGGTACGCAATTAATGTAGGGCGGTGATTTCGGCCAACATCTTAGTGATTGCTCGAAAAGATGACTCGTCCTATCCATATCTCAACACTATCACAGAGTACCTCAATGATGCAAATGTAGAGACAAGGGATTATGACACACAGGTGAAGCCGAAGAAGCCTTTTACTTGGTATTTGCTTATCGATGCAAGGAATCGAAGAAGAAAGTTCAGCCTCCTACCACTGCAGGTCAGTCTGATGAGCCAGATATAGTAACTACCAAGGTAGTTGATATTTCATTCACTTCGGTCGACCGTTCCTCCAGTGCTGCAGCTATGCCTCTGCTATCATCCACAACACCTTCTGTAGCTCCTACCACAGCTTCCACTACGACTTTGAAGCTGGCGCCCATGCCTACTGCACCACTTTCTACGTTGTGAGTCTCTTAGACATTGGTGAGCCTTAACAACTAGATACAAATAACAACTGCAAAGTTTTCTGCCTTATCTAGTACTATTGTAGCACAGTCTACTACCCCGGCACCTAAGTTTCCCCCGACAGTTGAGGAGATATTAAGGAATATCCTAGAGAACCATAACATCATCATGTCTACCTTAGTACAACACGGGTCACTGATCAAAGAGCTGGGAAAAGAAGTAAAGAAGATGGGAAAGACCTAGGCCAGCAAGTAGTCAATGGACAAGCTCTGGAGATAGGTGACCAAGCTTGATGCAGTCGTAGATATTCCCTTTAACATGTTGATTGAACCACACCATTCAGTCCTAGATCCTATAGCACCATCAACACTGGTAGCACTAGCTGGCTAGTTTGAGGAGCCAAATTTTGCCACCGACACTGCCGAGGCAGTGCATCAGATGTTCTCCAACCCAGTCACACCCAAAGTTGAGGATAATGAGATTGAGTTGGATGAGACTGAGGGCGGTGACATTGCTGGGGGCACAGAGATGTTCAAGGAGACATAGGGAGTTTTCTTTACTCTTTTCCCTATTTTACTCTTATTTTGTTAAGCATTGGGGATAATGCTTATCTTTATTCGGGAGGGGGAGGGGGTAGAGTTTATTGATCATATTTGGTACATTTTGAGACATTTGGACTATAATAACTTGATATTAATTTCTTTTTCTTTCTTATTCTATATATATTCTCTGTCTTTCTTTTATTATATGTATTCAGTAGTTTTTGTTTATTAGCTTCTTTATTTTTCTTTCCTTTGTTAGTTCCTAGTTTGACTTAGTAGTTTCTTTGTTTGATTTAGTAGCTTCTTTGTTTGTTCTAGTAGATAATAAGCCTTTGGCTTTCTTAATGCCATGATTCTTCCCAAGGGTAATTTTGTGTGAACCGGGTGACTCGTCTCAATGATGGATGGCATGACAGTCTTCTTAAGGGAATGAGTTCGTTTTTGGTGTTTAGGTAATAATAGTAGTAGAAATGAATAAAAAGACCTAATTAAGTCATTCTTGAAGAGTCAAACATGCTTTGATTGGTACCAATGCACTTAACGATGTGCTTATGGTTAGAAACAAGGTTTTTGAAAGAAATAGCTCTAGTTAGTCACTTTGTGAGTCTTGCGTTGACTTTGGCAACCATCGAGTGGTTTAATTGGACCGTAGTGATTTTTAAACTTGAATGTGGTTGTTGTGGGCCCTCGACTCTATCCTCATTAACAATCTAGTTAAATGAGGGGTGAGATGAATTGTTGCTAGTCCAAGTATCCGTGCGAAGGTTCTGGAACTTGCTCTAATTGTGTTTCAAGGCGAAATCCTAAGTTTTGTTCGGTTTGAGAAGTGATTGTAGGCTCTCCTTGGCCCGTTTGAGTTTTCTATTTCCAACCAATATTGTTATCCCTAGTCAACCCATTTGAGCCTCATTTATCATTTGATAACCATATTACAAGCCTTTACCCCCGTGACCCTCTCTTGGCACTTGATATTCCCTTAACACTCTTGTGAAATAAATGGCTTAAAATGTAAGTTTGGGGGAGAGACGAGGAACTTGAAAAAGGTATCAAGGTACAAAAAGAGAAAGAAATGATGAGAAGGAAATGAAAGAAAAGAAAAGAACGAAAAGAAAAATGCAAAATAGTGAATAAGTGGGAGAGTTGAAGGGATTCAAAGAGAGTTATGATCCCAAACATGGAGAAATCAAAGAGGGAGAAAATGAATGTAATTGTCAAGAAAGAGTGATGTTAAGTCTCTCTACTCCCCCAAGAAAAAGAAAGTGCCTCAAAGAATTGGCAAAGTGTGAGCTGAGAAATGGAGAATGGAGTGCTTAAGGAAAGTGTAACTACTCTCACATACTGTATCTAACCCTAACCTAAAAGCCTTCATTACATCCCGAAAGAAGTCCTACTTGTTTTCAAGCTGAGTGAGCTTACATTAGTGGTGATATACATGAGGGGCAAGCCTATGGTACTTGAAGACGTACTTGTGACATTCTCCTGAGAGAGATGAGTGAACCTTTCATAAACTTTTGGATTGAGTGCTAAATTTCTTAAGTGAGCCAGGAAAATGGAAAATAGAGGAGGAAGAGTTTGGAGTTCACCATGACCTACACGATAGACTAAGAGTCCTTGATGAGCAAAGTTAATTCTTGAAGCTTAAATGTCACATTAGAACTATATGTACATGAACGTTTAACATGTCGCCTTATTGGTAATACATGAGTAGTGTGGGTAATTGTTGGTCCCAACTGATGTGTGAATGGCTCACCTTTGACTCGCTGAAATGACCATCAAATTTTGGAGGTGGGAACTAATTTATTAGCTTGAGGACAAGCAAAGACTTAAGTTTGGGGGAGTTAATAAGTGGGAATTTTGACTTCTTGTTATGCCTTTTAGCTTTTGTTTAAGTGAAAAAGCATTGAATTGTGTTCCTGAAACTAATGAAATTGTGCAAAATTGCAAGAATGCTAGAAGTTGGTCTCACGAGATGAATCTGACTAAAAAAAAGAAGTAGTCCAAAATACAGGGCAATAAAGGGCTCAGAAACACAAATATGCAGCCTACAGAAGAAATTGCGGGCCATATAATTCCTTCTACGGACACAAACTAAGAGGAGGAATGTATCAGAAATGTGCGCAAAATGCGGACCGCACATGAATTCTGCGGTCGCAAAAATCTAGGCTAAGAGTAGAAGATCAGAGAGTATGCAAAAATACCAAGTCCAAGAACCTTTGTGAATTGTAAACTTCATAAGAGTTGTGCGGCCGAAGTCCTAATTGTGCAGACCGCAGAAGATTGCCTTGCAGCCGCAGTTCAGATATGTGCGACTGCAGAATTCTAGTTTCTGCCAGATGAAGAAATCTGCGGACTGCACATGGAATTATACGGCCGTAGAGCCTCCTAAGGGGCATTTTTGTTCGAGATTTTTAGCCTTGTATAAGTAGACAAGTTTCACAAAATTAGTACAAGTTTGAACCTCTGAAGTTGATGTAGACATTTTTCTTTACTACTTTAGGAAGTTTTACATTACTTTGGTGTATTTATATTAGATTTAATCATTTTAAGTTTCCATTATGAGTTTAATTAGTTTTTATTCCTTATTTTCTTCAAACCCCATTATGAGTAGCTAGACTTTTACTACGATTGTGACCCAACCCTTGTGTATAAATCTTATGGGTATCTAATTTAGTGCTTGTTTATATCTGGGTGTTGATTATATAGCTTAGTTCATGCTTTAATTGTAGAATTAATGGTTTCAAACATTGATTCATGCCTATTTGACTTAGTGTCTACTTGAGAAAGAGGGACCTAGTCTAGGATAACTTCGCTAACAAGGAATTGGGTCAATTGAGTGATTGATTAACCCAATTAAAGGGTTGCACCTAGAGATAGCAATAACCCAATTTAAGCTCTTATCAACTGTTCTGGTTGATACCCATTTGGTCTTGAAAAGCCAAATTGGGCAAACCTAAATGAGAGGTATTGGGTGAGTAATTTAGTGTTGAGAGCTATAACACACACCAATCAACAAAAAAAGCATTGAAGTTTTTATCCCATTAGGAAAACGCCTAGGTCACGGTCACAGCCCTAGACTTTTTATCCATTTGGAAAAACCTTATAAATAATTATCCCATTAGGAAAACTCCTTTTGTTTATTTTGCAATCGTTAGATTAACATACAACTTTAAAAAAATCGTTGTTGTGGAAGTGCAATCTAGATAATCTAATTTCTCGGTTGAAATATATACCCCTAACTCCCCTCCTAGCTCCCAGTGGATTCGACCACGACTCTTAGTTGGGTCTCTATTATTGCACACAACCATTTCATATCTCTTTTGAGGCGTGGTTTAGACGTGATAATTGACATCAAGGTTGTGTCTGAGAAGATTATCCTTCCAATAAGGCAACTCCCAAAATATACTCTATTTTTTCCAATTATGAGTAACACCCTATCCCCGGAATCTAGAAGGTGGAGGCTCAGTAGCTTTACTGAAGTTTTGGACCCTCTCCCGAATTTCTTCACCCGAAAGTATTGGAGGTTAGCATATTCCACTTTATTCTTTTTGAATGCATTTTTCATCCTTCTAAACTCTTGATCATTAGTCAAGAACTGACGGTGACAATCAAAACATGATTGTTTTCAGTCATGTTTCAAAGTGAACGCTTTACCATTTTCCATGCAATACAGACAAGCTAGCTTCCCACCAGTCATCCACCCATACAACATTCCATGCGTAGGAAAATCGTTAAAAGACCACATTAAATTAGTACGCAAGTTGATATGTCATATATGTCAACATCATTATACCGCAATTGTTTTAATTCATCAATCAAAAGTTACAAATATACGTCAATCAAACTTTTCCGATTACGTGGACTAGGGATAATACAATTTAAAAATATATATGAATTATTCATATATAATTAAGGTTGTATACTATAAGGTATAAGAAAGACATGCCAATATGAATATGGTATCGCAGACATAGAAAAAGGCATGAAACCATCCTCATACAAACCTAATCGATTGTTCCTTGGTTCACTAGCATAATCTGGATATGTCCTATCACAGTGCTTCCAAGATTATGGCACATAATACTAGATGGTCTTCTATTTTCAAAGTGACATCTCATATTAGGAGCAGAACTAATCGATGCATATAACCTCTTTAACCTAGGTATAAGATGCAAATAATGCATCGCCTTCACAGCAATCATATTCCCACTAGAAAGCCTCTTGAAACGAGGGTTTTCACAGAATTTACAACTCTAAATGTACATCATATTTATAATATAGCATGCAACTATCTTCACAACAGTCAATTCTCATCAACGAAAGTCCAAACTTACAAACCAATCTCTTTTTTAGGAATTACTGGGTAAGATGATATTTGGGTTAAATAGTTCACTCATAAGGTCAATGAAAGATTCCATAGCCATTTGAGAAATATTCCAATTAGATTTTCTACTTAGTAATCTAACCGCAACAGACAACTCAAAGTGCGAACTTCCATCACGTCGTGGACGACTAGCTTCATCCAACTGTTCATAAAAACGTATTGCATCATCACTAGGAGTTGTTTCAACATTTTAATTGAGATCAACCCCCGAGTGCATCCAAAAGCATCTGCAACCATATCATGAATTCTAGAATCTTGATTTCAATTCTCTAGTGACCTACTACTTTCACTAACAACCATGTTATGAAATATTCCATGGCTACCATCGATCTCTCTATGATTAGTCCTCATGAAGTAATTCTCTATAAACCCCTTCCTATAAAAATAAAGCTTAACTTCCTCCAATATTTTATACTTTACACAATCGCAGTTGACACAAGGGCACCTAATTACTTCTTCAATTTAATATGATGAAAGTGACATTGCATGTCTAATAAAGTCATCAATCCCTTCTACAAAATCCTCCCTCAATCCCTGTCGATTAGGATAATTCCTATTGTATATCCAAGTAATTTTCCATCTATACAAATAAAACAAAAAAAATTAAGATATTTCCATAAGTATTAGAACTACTTAATTTATTCTACAATTATTAATTAATTAAATCATCTTTAGTTAATTTTTACTAGTTACAGCAAAATTAAATTATGGTGAATATAACTAATTATTATTTATCAATTTAAATATAAATTATAAGTTCAATTCGTACCCAAAAGGATCAACACTTATCCCTAAAAGTTCAACTCATATCCGAAAAGTTCAACCATTAACCCTAAAAGTTCAATTCATATACTAAAAGTTCAACCCATACACTAAATAATTCAATTAATACCCTAAAAAATTCAATTAACTTCATAAAACATAAGCTCTATCCAAAAAGTTCAAAACTTACGCCTACAAATTCAATTCATACCCTAAAAGTTCAATACACAAGAATAAATCCTGAAACATCAATTCAATTCGAAGTTAAAACATTCATTTCCTAACTAAACTACTCAAGTCAATACAAACTTAAACTTTCAATTTATACCCTAGGTAATCAATTCAATTCAATTTTAACATGACAAAAACCCTAGATTTTAATAAAATTCAAAGTTAAGCAATCAATTTAAACAATAATTAACTAGTTCATAACTACTACAACAACAACAACAACCCAGTGTATTCCCACAAGTGGGGTCTGGGGAGGGTAATATGTATGCAGACCTTACCCTTACCCCGAGGGGCAGGGAGGCTATTTCTAGGTGACCCTCGGCTCAAGAAGGAAACAGGTGACAGAAACAAGTGGCGATATATTAGTACTAGAAATAGACTCATAATAAATAACATAAAATACACAACATAATATAAAATAACATAAATAATAAAATAACAATAATATAAGGAATATAAGAAATATGAGAAAGAGGACAGTATACTAATATCTAGAATATAAAGCACTGCATCATTAGTTGATCCGTAGCCATCCTAAGCTTAACTACTAACTATCTAGTCTCACTCTAGCGCTCTGTAGAAATATTCCCAACTTCCCCCTAACCTAAAACTTTAATGCTCGACCTCCATAATCCCCTGTCAAGGGCCATGTCCTCAGTAATCCTAAGTCGCATCATGTCCTGCCTGATCACCTCTCTCCAATACTTCTTTGGTCTCCCTCTACCTCTCCTCGTGTCCAGCACCTCCAGTCGCTCACAAATTCTCACCAGTGCATCAGTGTTCCTCCTCTGAATGTGCCTGAACCATCTGAGTCTTGCTTACCGCATCTTATCCTCCATGGGCACCACACCCACCATCTCTTGAATAACTTCATTCCTAATCTTATCCATCCTTGTATGCCCCCACATCCACCTCAACATCCTCATATCTGCTAGTTGCATCTTCTAGATGTGTGAGTTCTTAACCGGCCATTACTCGGTCCCACACAACATGGCCGGTCTAACCACTGCTCTATAAAACTTACCTTTTATTAACGGTGGCACTTTCTTGTCATACTGGACTCCCGTTGCTAATCTCCACTTCATCCACCCCACCTCTATACGATGTGTGACATCCTCGTCGATCTCCCCAGTCCCCTGTATAACTGACCCAAGGTACTTGAAACTACCCCTCTGAGGGATGACTTGGGAGTCAAGCCTCACTTCCACTCCTGCGTCCGTCGGCTCGGGACCACACTTGCACTCGATATATTCCGTCTTCGTCCTTCTCAACCTGAAACCTTTAGACTCAAGGGCTTGTCTCCAAACCTCTAGCCTCTCGTTGACACTGCATCTTGTCTCGTCAATTAGGACTATATCATCAGCAAATAGCATACACCATGGCACCTCTCCTTGAATATTATGCGTTATGGCATCCATCACCAGGGCAAATGGGAAAGGGCTGAACGCAGAACCTTGGTGCAACCCTGTAACAACCGGAAAATGCTCGGAGTCACCTCCTACTGTCGTAACCCGAGTCTTAGCTCCATCATACATGTCTTTAATCACCCTAATGTAGGCAACTAGGACCCCTTTAACCTCTAAGCATCTCCATAAGACCTCCCTAGGAACCCTGTCGTACGTTTTCTCTAGATCGATAAACACAATGTGGAGATCCTTCTTCTTATCCCTGTATTGTTCCACCATCCTCCTAATAAAGTGTATAGCTTCTGTGGTAGATCGCACTGGCATGAACCCGAACTGGTTGTCTGAAATAGACACCGTCCTTCGCACTCTCATTTCTACCACTCTCTACCAGACTTTCATGGTATGACTCAGTAATTTGATACCCCTATAGTTGTTACAGCTCTGGATTATCACCTTTGTTCTTATATAACGGAACCATTGTACTCCACCTCCACTCCTCAGGCATCCTATTAGTCTTGAATATAACATTAAACAACACAGTAAGCCATTCCAAGCCTGCTCTGCCCACACACCTCCAAAGTTTAACCAAAATTTTGTCTGGTCCGGTAGCTCTGCCCCTCATCATCTTACGCATTGCCTTCATGAACTCATCGACCTCAAAGTCCCTACAATCACTTATCTCATGCGGGCTATCGTCATTTCGCAAATCACCTAGTACAATATCCTGATCCCCTTCTTCATTCAGAAGTTTATGAAAGTAGGTCTGCCATCTCCTCTTAATCTACTCATCCCCCATCAAAACTTTGCCGTAATCATCTTTTATGCATCTCACTTGGTCCAGATCCCGAGTCGTCCTCTCTCTCACCTTAGCGAGTCGGAATAGCTTCTTTTCCCCGCCTTTGTTCCCTAGCTCCTCATACAGACGAGCAAAAGCTGTTGTCTTAGCCTCCGTAACTGCCATCTTTGCCTCCCTCCTAGCAACCTTATATCTCTCATTGTTCGCTCTCTTCTCCTCCTCGCCAGTGCTCCCTACTAACCGCAGGTAAGCCGCCTTCTTCTCTTCCACTTTGCCTTGGACAAATGCATTCCACCACCAGTCTCTTTTGTGGCCCCCGGTACGTCCCGAAGATGTCCCTAACACCTCTCTCGCTACCTTCCTTATAAATTCTGCTGTCATTGACCACATAGTGTTTCATCCCCACTACTTCTCCAAACTCCCATTTCTGATAACCTTCCTACCAACTCCTGAGCTTTATCCTCAGTTAGGGCGCCCCACCTTATCCTCGGGCGGCCTCGTACTGGCCTCTTCTTCCTCCTTATTATAATACCAATGTCCATCACCAAAAGTCTATGTTATGTCGCAGGGGTCTCGCCTGGGATAACTTTGCAATCCACGCACAACCTTCTGTCACATCTCCTGAGAAGGAGATAGTCAATCTGAGTCTTCGCCACCAAACTTTGGTAAGTGACCAAATGCTCCTCCCGCTTAGGAAAACTAGAGTTTGCAATCACTAAATCGAATGCCTTGGCGAAGTCCAGCAATGAAGTGCCCCCTCAGTTCCGTTCCCCGAAACCAAAGCCGCCATATACCGCAGTATAACCACCTGCAGACGACCCAATATGACCATTAAAATCTCCTCCTATAAATAACCTCTCGAAAAGTGGAATACTACGAATGATGTCATCCAACCCCTCCCAAAAGCGCCTTTTAATCTCCTCATCCAAGCCTACTTGCGGCGTGTAGGCCCTAGCGACAGTTGAAGTACACTCATCCACCACCAATTTAATTGTCATTAGTCTATCATTCACTGCCTGACCTTAACCACCGACTCCCTAAGGTGGCTATCTACCAGAATACCCACTCCGTTCTTACCCCTCAAGACTCCAGAGTACCACAACTTATACCCATCTCCGCTTCTCGCCCTCGATCCGACCCACCTAGTCTCTTGTACACACGCTATATTAATTTTCCTCTTCTGAAGGATCTTTGCCAACTCTATGTACTTACTCGTTAGCGAATCTATATTCCATGACCCGATTCTCAACCTATAGGCTCTCTTTCCCCCTCTACCTCTCTCGCCTCCCGTCCCACACCCTGACCCCGACCCCACACTCTGTCCCACACGAGGACATGCCCTTAATCTATTATCCCAGACTGCAGCCACTACACCTATGAACAATATAAAGAAAACTCACTAGTGCACAACGGACAACGAATCAAACTAAAAGGAAGCAAGTGACTAAGAGTACACAAGTAGAATTACTGAACTATTGTGATCTAAAGTAACTTCAAGTTAGCTAACACCAAAAGGGAAACTGTAGAATGGGAGGTACCAACTCCCGAGAACCAAACCTGTATTGACTTATTGTATTCGATGTAGTTGTATGCTCACACACCGCTTCCCACCGTCCTTTGATGTCGCTCTTCCCGGTTGCTCTCCTTTGTTAGTGTTTGTGCGCCCAACTTGTCTTGAACATGTTTGAAAATTCCCCGAAAACACAGAAAATACCAGGACCCAAAAATCAAAAGGGCTGTCACTGCTACCAGTGGTATAGCCCTGACAGTAGTAGAGGAAATTTAAGGAAAATGTAGAGGACTACACAAAATTGACCAAGTAAAATGAAGAAAAAGATAAGGTAAAAAAGCTTTTAGAGAAGCAAAATAAACAAATTACCAAGACCCAAATTCGGTCTACAGCTGATATTGCACAAAATTAAGAAAATAGACGCAAAAAATACTTTTATGCAAAGAAGAGAAATACATAGATGAATATACGTTTTAGAGAACGAAAGGGAGAGAGACAAGGTCCTAGGAAACACGATAAAAACTTTAACCAAATTAACTGTTCAAAAACACTGAATAATAGATGAACTAAGAGATAAACCAAGAGAAAAGGAACATAATAAATTAACACATTCAATAAATTGAGAAGATCTATGGGCAAAGCTAATCCAAGATCACACAAATATGCTTCCAAGGTCCTAGTGCTTTGTGGAAAACAGAAATCATAAAATTAAAAGAATCAAAGGCAAATTCTTCTTGAAATAAATCTAATCTATACTAGTCAATAGAAAGAGGTGAAGAATTCCTTTAAAGTTAACAGAGTTAAGAGAACTTATATGGGTGACGAAGGCTGAATCTCGCCGGACTCCGATCGCTGGACGCCGACTTCTTACCGTTGCTAAGGTTGAAAAAGGATAGAGAGAAACCTGCGGGTGTGGTGGTCGGCAGCGTGAGGTTGTCACCGTTGTTCAATGGTTGTTGTGGTGGTCTGTTTTGACCGTTGGGGATGGGGGAGAAAGAAGGATAGGCAGTGAGGGCAGTAGCAGCGGGAAGGGCAGCAGCAATACGGGGCAGTGGAGACGTAGCGTGGGGAATGAGATTTGTGTGAATATAGAAGGAGTGGGGGAAGGGTATTGTGTGTGTGAGGGGGACGAGAGTGGGAAGTTAGAAAATTTTGAGAAGAGAATCATAGAAATGAGGGGGAAACCCCGTATTTCAGATCTGGAATTAAAGATACTGACCGAGGTCGGCCGGTACACTTAAGTGATCGTTGACTGTGTTTGACAACAGTTAACCAACCGACTTCATTTGGTTATTTTTTTAAACAAAACCTAAATTAATTATATTGTGTTATTATTTCTTAAAATATTATAAACTTTTAAAAAATTATAACGACCCGACCGGTCGTTTTGAGCTCTAGCACGTCGTTTAGGTGAAAAATTCTCATTTCGAAAGCTTTAAGTTGGAAGAATTGACTAAGGTTTGACTTTTGGATAAATAATCTCGGAATCAAAATTTAAAGGTTCCAATAGGTTTGTATGATGATTCCGAACTTGGCGTATGTTCGGATTGAGTATCTAATATTTTAGCGCTTATTGTGGAAAGTTGGCATTTTGAAGGTTTTAGAATTTCCTAAGTATGGTTTGAGGTGGAATTTAGTGTTATCAGTGTGTGTTTGAGGGTTTCGAGCCCTAGAATAAGCTCTTATCGTTATTTGTGACTTGTGCATAAAGTTTGGCGTAATTCTGGAATGTTTAAGTATGATCCAGACACGTTCGTCAATGCTTGAATGCTTGAAAGCATAAAGAAAGGTTTTGATCATTGGTTCAAAGATTTGATGTTGTTTGTGTCATTTGAAGCCTCGAGCAAGTTTGTATTATATTTTCGAACTGGTTGGTGCGATTGGATGGGGTCCCAAGGGCCTCAGGCATGTTTCAGGATGGTTTTAGACCATGTTTGGATGATTTGCTGCGGCTTGTCTGCTGGTGTGCTTTGCGATTACGAAGAAGGAAATTAGAGGGGGAAATTGATTACTCTACGCGAATGCGAAGATGGGTTTGTGATAGTGTAGGTTGGCCTGGCAGTGCTTCGGGAACGGGGATGCCCAACCGCGATCGCGATCGTGATGAGGAAATGGAGGAAACGAGGTAGGAGGACTTTGGCCTGCGTGAACGCGCCATGGGATTGTGAATGCGGAGGGTCAGAAATTGATGCATTACGAACGCTATATCTAGGATGCGAATGCGAAGAATTTTTGGGAAGTGGCATTTTTGACCTTCGCGATCACGAGGCATTTTCCGCGACCTCGAAGAAGGGAATTTTGGATAGACTTGTTTTAAATTGGGATTTTTGCTCAATTCACTCATTCTTCTCATGTTTGGGCGATTTTTAGGATGATTTGAAGGAGCCATTTTAATAATCAACCTGGAGATAAGATATTTCTATATACATGGTTTATATATGTATTTCAACATGGAAATTAGAAGAAGTTGTGGGATTTAGATAGAAAATCTAGAGTTTGGTATTTTTAGATTTTGACCACCAAATTCGACATGGAATTAGGAATAAATTATATAATATAGTTCGTGGTGTTATGGGTAATAATAATCTTCAAGAATTTTTATAATCCGGGCTCGTGGGCCCAATGGTTCACTTTATTGAGTTTTCGAGCGGAGTTGAGAATTATTATAAATTGTTAAATTATAGACCTTGGAGTATATTTATATCCGTATTCAGCTAACGCATGTTTATGTCCGGGTAAACTTAGGACTTTATGAAGACTAAGAAATTCATACCTTTAAATGAAATATTTTGAAGATTATGTAACTTAGAGATTTACCCCATTATTGTTGGGTGCTTCATATCTGCATATGATTAATTATATTGCTTTATTGGACTTCTATTAAGTGTCGATGTCAAGCCCTCGTCACTATTTCTCCGGGATTAGGCTAGATACTTACTGGATACGCTTTGATTTACGTACTCATGCTACTCTTCTGCACTAAATATGCAGAATCTGACAGGTTTAATTGGTGGTTATCTTGGCGCACATGCGTAGCTGTTAAGGAGACCTTATGGTGACCTGCATTTTAGACTACGTATTGCAACCCAGAGAGTCTCCATCATACTATTTACTCCATCCTGTCTTATTTCCATCCCGGACAGATGTTGTATTATTATCGTATTCCTTAGTAAATGCTCATATACTTGTGGCACTGGGTTTTGATATGCTTTAGATGTTGTTTGTTCTTTTGCTTAGCATTTGCACACTTTTATTATCTATTATATTTAAAGTGTAAGTTTTCATGATTTTAATGCATCGATTTCTCTATCTAAGAAAATATATGATTTCAAAAATAATAAAATGAATAACTAAGTTGTTAGTTTACCGTTGGCTTTCCTATTGGTGATGTAGGGCGCCATCACGACCTATAGTAGATTTTGGCTTATGACTGCTAGGTATCAGAGCTCTAGGTTCACTTGGGTTCTCACGAGTCATGAGCAAGTCTAGTCGAGTCTTTTAGATTGGTACAAATATGTTTGTACTTCACTTCGAGATGCCACAATGCCGTTAGGAGCACGTCCTTTCTTGATTCCCTTCGTGCGATTTGATTCTATTAAAGCTTATGCCTTTATTTCCTTCATACTCAATCTTATGCGACGTGGAGCGCTTGTTATTAATTGGGGATCGAGGAGTTGTATTGGTACTACAAATGTGGAGCGGGATATTTCACTCTACGAATTCGGTATGCTATTATCGTTACCTCGCAGAAAGGTGTCGTTTGAGTCCAATATCTGTAATTCCTATAGTTTCAAGGCTATGGACAGATTATTATGATATTCATACATTGTTATCGCACTATGTTGGTGTAATGGTAGGGTGGTTGTTTATATGTCGAGGCAGTGAATGATAGGAAAGGAGGATTTTTCAGTGCATGGTTTAGAGGTTCGATATTTAATTCCAGCGGAGAAAAGGCTATCAGACTATGGATGTTCAAGCTTTGGTTGATGGAGTAACGAGACTTGATATTTTCAAGCGTGGTGGAATTCTTAATTGTCATGTGGTGTCATATTCCTTTTTTAAACTCATTAAGGCTCGCCGATGTTATGGTCTTCTTTGATTTTCCTTTAGGACAAATAGTTCCTGAGAAGCGGTTGTCAGAGATGGTGGTGTAGCAGTTTCGGAATCAAATCAGTGTTTCTAATGCTGATGGCTTGGGGGAGATGATCTTTATGGAGTCTTAGAGTTGGTGGAAATTTACCTGTTCGGGTGCTACAAAGATGATTATGATTTGAGGTAGTATTTTGGCAGCAAAGTAGGAGGAAGGACATGGTGGAAGGCCTCTCACGGTGGTTAAGTTTCTAGTAGGTCAAGTGTGAATAACAGAGTTCGAGAAATTTCTTAATGAGATGGTTTAGCCCGAGGTGGGAGTGGCAAAGTAGTGTATGGGTTCTGTGGTAGGATAGTCACGTGCCTTAAGAATGTTTAGAGCGATTTGGGAATCATGGTGCAAAATGGCTAGGTCTACGGACTTTATTTGGGATGGTGGCTACTGTACTGAGCAAGATTGAATGTGGCATAAAGAAGTTTGCTTGGAGTGTTTAGGGACATAAGAGCTTGATTTTTGTTTTTGGACACGATGTGACATCGAGTTTGGAATATATTGTCGGACTTTTAGTTGGTGTCAATGGGGAATGAACAAACTCTTATAGTTGGTAGACGAGCATGGGCTCAGGAGTGTTTACTGATTTCGTGGTTGTAACGACTTGGCCAATTTTTTTTAAGAATTAATGCCCCGATCCCCTATTAAATACTTTTCTCGTGTTTATTTCTACTATTGTGAGTAGTCGGGAGGATTTGTTTGGAGTTTCGGAACACTTAGTCCCTAAATTAGAGTTTAAGTTTTATAATTTGGACAATAGTCGGATCAGTGCAAAGACGATCTCAGAATGGAATTGCGCTGGTTATGTTAGCTCCGTTTCATGATTTTGGGCTTAGGGGTGTGTTCGGATTGTATTTTGGAGGTCCGTAGCTTTATTAGGCTTGAAATGCTGAAAGATGAATTTTTAAAGTTTCCGATTTGATAGTGTGTTTTTTATATCAGTGTCGGAATGGAATTCCAGAAGTGGGAGTAGGTCAGTTGTGTCATTTGGGATGTGTGTGCAAAATTTACGTGATTCATATTAGGTTTGATAGGCTTATTGATCGAAAGCGGAAGTTTGACGTTTTGGAAATCCTTAGGCTTGGATTGGAGAGTGATTTGTGGCTTTAGCGTTATTTTATGTGATTCGAGGGTTGGAATAAGTTCGTGTTATGTTTTAGGATTAGTTGGCATGTTTGGTTGAGGTCCCGGGGGCCTCGGGTGAGTTTTGGTGCTTAACGGAAGTTGAATTGGACTTATGAGAAATCTGAAGTTGGATGAACCTGTCATAATCGCACCTCCGTGAATGGGACCGCAGGTGTGGCATGGCAAAAGCGTTTGGAGGCACGCAGGTGCAGTCAGAAGCAAAATTGGGATTGGTTGCAGATGTGGCCCAGGCACCGCAGAAATGACACTACATCTGTGTACAAGGCGTCGCAGGTGCAGAATTGTCGGTTTAATGAAAAGTCATAGGTTCGGCTTAGTATCCATAGAAGCGGGATCTAAAGGTGTGTTCCCAAAGTCACAGATGCGGATCTACTGGTCAGAAAAGGGGAAGAACGAGGGTTTGAAATCAAAACATGAAAAATTAAATTGGGAGCTCGGTAAGAGGCGATTTTTGGAGAGATTTTCGGAGGGAGTTAACTGGTAATGATTCTTAATTTTTTTTGCTTATAATCCATTAATCTAATCATGAATTCATCATCTAATTTCGAATTTGGGGTGGAATTTTAGAGAAATTTTGGAAAAGTCCTTAGGCCTAATTTTGGGGGGTTTGATCAAGATTTTGAGGTCGGATTGGAATAATTTTGGTATATATGAACTCATGAGAGTTTGAGGATTCTGAATTTGTAAATTTTATCCGATTTCGAGGCGTGGGACCGTGTGGGATTTTGGGCGATTTTCCTAATTTCACGTTTTAGCTTCGAATTAATTAGTTGAATTAGTTAGTTGAAGTTATATTTACATTATGCAAATACTTTGAATAGATTTGGGCCATTTGGAGTCAGGTACTCGTGGCAAGAACATGGTATCGATTTGATTGAGCTGGTTTGAGATAAGTGGCTTGCCTAACCTTGTGTGGGGGAACTCCTCTTAGGATTTGGTACTGTTGCTATATGAAATGCCTTGTACGTGAGGTGACGAGTGCATACATGTGCTAATTATTGAAAATCCTATTTTCATTAAGTAACTATAACTGTGTTTTCTTCCCTGTTTATACTACTTGCAATTTAAGCCTACTGTTAGCTTAGGGAAGCATGTCTAATTGACTTAATTGATTTACTATGGGACAATATCCCCTGAGATCCTACTGCATGTTTACTTTTGGATTACGGATTTGTATTTCGGTAGATTCCCCTGCACATTTTTATTGGAACTACACGACTAAACCTGGTAGATTCCCCTAGTACTTGTTATTTACATTTGGGACTACGGATCGAGATTCCGGTAGAGATATGCACACTATGAGATGGAATACAGGACGACACCCAGGAGATCCACTTGGATATTTACATTTGGGGACTGCAGGACAATATCTTGGGAGATCCCTGGTTGTTATCTTTTTGTGGATTTATATTCTTTCTATGATTTCCCTCTCTGTGGTGGTTGTTGTTATTCTTATAATCATGTGTAATTTATTACTGTTTCATTCCTTATATATATATATATATATGCATGACCGGTAGGGCCCTGACCTTCCTCGTCACTACTCGACCGAGGTTAGGCTTGGCACTTACTGGGTACCACTGTGGTGTACTCATGCCCTTTCGTACACATGTTTTTCGTGTGCAGATCCAGGTTCTTAGACTCAACCCTACTATTGAGGCGAGGCAATTTTTTAGAGACTTTGAGGTATATTTGCCGCGTTCGCAGACCGAGGAGTCCATCTCTATTCTCTCTTATAGTTATAGCCCTTATGTACTTATTTTGATTTGGGTATTCTGGAATTAGAGCACTATGTAGTATCCATAGCTTGTGATTTCATGAGATTTCAGTTTCTGGGAAATCTTTTCAATTGAGAGTGTGTATTTGTTTATGCCAAGCAGCATCTTAAATGTTTTCATTATGCTTATCCGAAGCTTCTACTAGTTTTTATCTGTTGTTTCCTTTTTTTACAAATTGTTGGGCTTACCTAGTCATAAAAACTAGGTGCCATCACGATAGTTCACGAGGTGCAGTCAGAGCACCCGTGCGAGATGCCACCGAGGAGCAACCAACAGCTCCCACCGGAGCCCAGGCACCTGATACGCCTACTGCTACTACTACTCTAGCTATTCAGGAGACTCTTGCATAGTTCATGAGCATGTACACCACTCTGGTTCAGGCAGGGTTGCTTCCCCTTGCTGCAGCCACATCTCACGTCGGGGGAGGAGCACAGACTCCCGCTGCCTGCACTCCTGAGCAGTGAGTACATGTTGATCAGTTCCCAAAGATTATTCTTGTTCAGCTTGTAGCCCCATATCAGCCCGAGGATAGGACAACGACTTCTGAGGATAAGCGACAGAGGCTTGAGAGGTTTAATAAGTATAAGCCTCCTGTATTCGGTAGTCTAGCATCAGATGATGCTCTGGGATTCCTAGAGTAGTATTACCATATTCTCCATATCATGGGTATATTAGGATAGGGTGGGGTTTCCTTCATTACCTTCCAGCTTCGAGGATCCTCCTATGAGTGGTGGCGTGCTTATGGGTTTGACAGTCTGGATGAGGCAGCTTCCCTAACTTTGACTAAGTTTCAAATATGTTCCTGAGAGAGTATGTTCCTTAGAGCCTCAGGAATTCATGGCACACATAGTTTGAGCATTTGCACCTAAGTACTATAACTGTCTTGGAGTTTGCTGTTCGTTTCACTATCTTGGTGAGACATGCACTAGATTTGGTTTCTACGGTTCACGAGAGAGTTTGCCGGTTTATTGAGGGCCTCATTCCCAGCATCAGCTCTAGCTTGGCTCGTGAGTTGGAGATGGATATTTCTTATCAATAGGTGGTGAGCATTTCTACGAGAGTGGAAGGTATACATGCTTGGGATATAGAGAAGAGGGAGGCCAAGAGGTCTCGAGAGTCGGGCCATTATTTTGGTGCTCGTGCTCCAGCTGCGTTTCGTCATGGTAAGGGTTATATGAGTCACCCCATTCATTCAGCTCTTCCAGCAGTCGGTGGTATTCCAACTACGCCTAGGCCTCAGGAGCCTTATTATGCACCTCCGATATCTAGTGCGCCTCCAGTGCGGGGTGCTTTCAGTGGTTAGTCTAGCAAACCTGGACCGAGATAGTCATAGCTGCCACGTCCTCCCAGAGCTTGTTTTGAGTGTGGTGACACACGCCATATGGTAAGGGATTGCCCATACTTAGGAGGGGTTCACCTCCACAGACTTCTCAGTCACAGCGCGCTCCCAGAGTTCTTAGGCTACGATCACATCACTAGTTGCTACCCACCTTCTCAGTTAGCTAGAGGTGGAGCTCGGGGTGGTAGAGGTTGCCCAGAGGAGGAGGTCAAGCTAGATATTATTCCCTTCCTACCCGTACCAAAGCTGTGGGCTCCAATTCTATCATCACAGGTATTGTCTTTGTTTTTCATAGAGATGCATCGGTTTTATTCGATCCAGGCTCCACTTATTCTTATTTGTCTTCTTATTTTGCGCCATATTTGGGCGTATCTCGGGATTCTTTGAGTTTCCCTATTTATGTTTCTACTCATGTGGGAGATTCTCTTGTTGTGCACTGCGTTTATTGGTCGTGTTTTATTGCTCTTAGTGGGTTTGAAACTAGAGCCAATTTGTTATTGCTCAGCATGGTAGATTTTGATGTTATCTTGGGCATGGATTGGTTGTCGCCCCATTATGCTATTTTTGATTGTCATGCCAAAATCATGACGCTGGCTATGCTAGGTGTACCGCGAGTTGAGTGGAGGGGTACTTAGATCACATTCTCAGTAGAGTTATTTCTTTCATTAAAGCTCAGCGAATGGTTGAGAAGGGGTATGACGCGTATCTAACCTATGTGAGAGATGTTAGTGTTGATACCCCTGCAGTTGATTCAGTCGCAATAGTACGGGATTTCTCTGATATGTTTCCAGCTAATCATCTGCGCATGCCACCCGATAGAGATATTGATTTTGGCATTGATCTATTACCGGGCACTTAGCCCATTTCTATTGCTTAGTATTGTATGGCCCCTCTTGAGTTGAAGGAGTTGAAGGATCAGTTATAGGAATTGCTTGATAAGGGTTTTATTCGGCCTAGTGTATCACCTGTGGGAGCTCATGTCTTGTTTGTGAAGAAAAAAGATGGTTCTATGTATGTGCATTGATTATCGCCAGTTGAACAATGTTACAGTGAAGAACCGTTATCCTTTGCATCGTATTTATGATTTATTTGACTAGCTACAGGGTGCACGAGTGTTTTCTATGATTGACTTGCATTTAGGTTACCATCAATTGAAGATTCGGGAGCTAGATATCCCGAAGACTGCCTTCAGGACTCGGTATGGTCAATATGAGTTCCTTGTTGTGTCATTTAGGCTGACCAATGCCCCAGCAGCCTTCATGCATTTGATGCACAGTGTGTTCCGACTATATCTTGACTCGTTCCTCATTGTTTTTATTGATGATATTTTGGTATACTCCTGGAGTTGGGAAGATCATGCGTAGCACCTAATGATAGTGCTTCAGACTTTGAAGGAAAAGTAGTTATATGGAAAGTTATCGAAATGTGAGTTTTGGTTGGATTCTGTGGAATTCTTGGGTCATATGGTGTCGAATGAGGGGATAAAGGTGGATGCGAAGAAAGTGGTAGCAGTTCAGAGTTGGCCTAGACTATCCTCAGCTACAGAGATCCATAGTTTTCTTGGCTTGGCGGGTTATTACCGTCGATTTATAGAGGGGTTTTCATCCATTGCAGCACCTATGACAAGACTGGCCTAGAAGGGCGCTCCGTTCCAGTAGACGTAAGCGTGTTAGGAGAGCTTCTAGAAGTTAAAGACAACTTTGACTACAGCCCCAATTTTGATAATGCCTACAGGTTTGAGGTTTTATACTGTCTACCGTGATGCCTTGCGGATTGGCCTTGGAGCGGTATTGATACAGGACGGTAAGGTGATTGCCTACATGTCCAGACAATTAAAGGTACATGAGAAGAATTATCTTGTCCATGATCTCGAGTTAACTACTATTGTTCACGCCTTGAAGATATGGAATCATTATTTGTATGGTGTGCCTTGTGAGATTTATACTTTTCACCAGAGTTTGCAGCATCTGTTCAAGCAGAAGGACCTTAATTTGCACAATAGGAGGTGGTTAGAGCTCCTGAAGGACTATCATATCACTATTTTGTATCACCCGAGAAAGGTCAATATGGTGGCTGATGCTTTGAGTCGTCGGGCAGAGTGTTTGGGGAGTTTGGCTTATTTACCCGCAACGGAGAGGCCCATGGTGATGGATTTTCAGGCGTTAGCCAGCTAGTTTTTTAGATTGGATCTTTCGGAGCGCAGTCGGGTTCTAGCTTGCGTGATTTCTCAATCTTCCTTATTTGATCGTATTAGAGAGCGTCTGTATGATGACCCTTATTTGCTTATCCTCAGGGACAAGGTACTGCATGGCGATGCCAGAGATGTGACTATTGGTGATGACGGGGTATTAATAATGCAGGCTCGGATTTGTGAACCCAATGTTGATGGGCTTCGGGAGTTGATTCTAGAGGAAGCTCATAGTTTGCGGTATTCCATTCATCCGGGTGCTGCAAAGATGTACCAGGATTTGAGACAACACTATTGGTGGAGGCGGATGAAGAAAGATATAGATGGGTTTGTAGCACGGTGCCTCAATTGTCAGTAGGTGAAGTACGAGCACCAGATATTGGGGGGTTGCTTCAGTAGATAGAGATTACAGAGTGGAAGTGGGAGAGGATAACCATGGAATTCGTAGTTGGACACCCACATACTTTAAGGAAGTTCGATGCCATTTGGGTGATTGTGGATCGGCTGACCAAGTCCGTGCACTTCATTTTTGTATGTACTACCTATTCTTCGGAATGGTTGGGAGAGATTTATAGTCGGGAGATTGTTCGTCTGCATGGTATTCTACTTTCCATCATTTCAAATAGAGGTACTCAGTTCACATCACGGTTCTGGAGGGCCATACAACATGAGTTGGGTACCCGGTGGGGTTGAGCACAACATTTCACCCCCAGACAGACGGACAGTTTGAGTGCACTATTCAGATTCTTGAGGATATGCTCCGTGCATGTGTGATGGAGTTTGGATGTTCTTGGGATCAGTTCTTGCCACTGGCGGAGTTAGCCTACAACAACAACTATCGGTCCAGCATTCAGATGGCACTGTATGAGGCCTTGTAGTGGGTTGATTTGAGCCGGGCGAGTCTATATTATTGGGCACAAACTTGGTACATGATGCTTTCGAGAAGGTTAAGGTGATTCAGGATAGATTCTGTATAGCCCATTCTAGATAGAAGAGTTATGCAGACTAGAAGGTTCGTGATGTTTCCTACATGGTTGGAGAGCGGGTCTTGCTTTGGGCTTCACCTATGAAGGGCGTTACGAGATTTGGGAAGAAAGGAAATTGAGTCTGAGGTTTATTGGTCCTTTTGAGATATAGAGACGTGTTGGGGAGGTTTCCTATGATCTTTCCTTACCTCCCATCTTTGCAGGAGTTCATCCGATACTTCATCTTTCGATGCTACGAAGGAATCGCGGTGATCCATTGCACGTGTTGGATTTCAGTTCAGTCTAGTTGGACAAGCATCTATCTTACATTGAGGAGCTAGTGGCGATGTTGGACAGGCAGGTTCAAAAGCTGAGGTCAAAGAACATTACATCCGTGGAGGTTCAGTGGTGGGGTCAGCCGGTCGAGGAGGCGACTGGAAGACCGAGCAGGATATGTGCAGCCGTTACCCTCATCTTTTCACTACTCCAAGTATGTATCTATGCTCGTTCCAAGATGAGCAAATGTTTGAAGAGGGGGAGGATGTAATGACCCGGCCGGCCGTTCTAAGAATTAACGCCCCGATCCCCTATTAACTCCTTTCCCCGTGTTTATTTCTGCTATTGTGAGTAGCCTGGAGGATTTGTTTGGAGTTTCTGAGAGTTTTGGGATACTTAGTCTCTAAAAGAGAGTTTAAATTTTAGAATTTGGACCGTAGTTGGAGCAGTGTGAAGACGGCCTCAAAATGGAATTATGTTGGTTCTGTTAGCTCCGTTGGGTTATTTTGGGCTTTGGTGCGTGTCAGATTGTGTTTTAGAGGTCTGTAGCTTAATTAGGCTTGAAATGCCGAAAGTCGAATTTTTGAAGTTTCCGATTCGATAGTGAGTTTTTGATATCGGGGTCGGAATGGAATTCCGGAAGTCGGAGTAGGTGTGTTGTATCATTTGGGACGTGTGTGAAAAATTTCAAGTAATTCAGATTAGGTTTGATGGGCTTTTTGATCGAAAGCTGAAGTTTGATGTTTTGGAAATCCTTAGGCTTGGATTGGAGAGTGATTTGTGGTTTTAGTGTTGTTTGATGTGAATCGAGGGTTGGAATAAGTTTGTATGATGTTTTAGGATTGGTTTGCATGTTTGTTTGAGGTCCCGGGGGGTTCGGGTGAGTTTCGGGTGCTTAACGGAAGTTGAATTGGACTTAGGAGAAATCTGAAGTTGGCTGAACCTGTCATAACCACAACTGCGTGAATGGGACCACATGTACGGCACCGTAGAAGTGTTTGGAGGACCGCATGTGCGGTCTGAGGAAAAATTGGGATTGGTTGCAGATGCGGCTCAGGCACAGCAGAAGCGGCACTGCATCTGCGTACAAGAGGTCGCATGTACGGAATTGTTGGTTTAATGAAACGTTGTAGGTGCGGCTTAGTCTCCATAGAAGCGGGACCGCAAGTGCGGTAACAGAGTCGCAGATGCGGATCCATTGGTCAGAAAAGGGGAAGAACGAGGGTTTGAAATCAAAACTTGGAAAATTGAATTGTGAGCTCGGTAAGAGGTGATTTTTTGAGAGATTTTCGGAGGGAGTTAACTGGTAATGATTCTTAACTCCTTTTTTCTTATAACACATTAATCTAATCATGAATTGGTGAAGAGTGAACCGAGACTCTTTTTATTGAGATTTCCCCCGGGTTTCTGCTTCATTCAAGTCTTAATTCAAGGAAGGACAAGTCCTTATCATCCTGACCAGGATAGACGAGTCTTCCTCGCTGTGGGTCAGCACCTCAGGCTCTCTTTTTGCCTTTTGCCTGTCTACAAGCGGAAAGCGTTAATGAAAATGTTCAAGTAACTGAGTCCTTACAGAGGTACTTCATTTATCTGATGAGGCACAATCAGAACCTGGAGTTCAACCCTAAGGACTGACTGCGGGAGCAAGGATTGGATTTTTGACTGCATGACTTGATTCCACTTCTTCCACTGAGTGCTCAGGGGATAGAAAGCAGTTGTCAGCAAGCGTGACAAAAGGGAGAGGTTCAAAGGAGGAAAGTCTTCGGGTGGATACCTAGGCACCCAAAGAGGAGGAAGCGCGAAGTAATCTACGAAATGCTTCGGGGAGTTGAAAATCGGCATTGATCCAAAGATTCCTGAATAGGGAAACCAACAAGCAAACACTCAAGCGTGAGAGAAAGGGATCACCTAACGAATAGACGAGCTCAAAAGGGTGATGGAGGCAAGAACCATCATGAGGAGGCTAACACAGGTTACCGGGAATCCACTCATGGAAGGAACTTTTGTGGTCGAAAGAGGATTCTCACAGAATGAGATTTGGGCAGCATTGGACAAAATGAGTGGAAATATCCTATTTTGTATAAGGGTTAGAGATCTATAGAGAAACACTTTGACCTATGCGAAAGCAAGATAAAGACCCTTGGCTTTGTTCACATTCAGTAGTAGCTTGGTGGTGTCCTTTCAGGTCAAAAAATCCTTTAATATGCAGCTAGCCTATAGGAAAAGACTACTCTCATACCTCTAGGACCAGAGAGAACTCTAATTTTTTAATATACTATCTCGCGATATACGAACACATGGCCAAAACTCAACCTATATAAATAGAATACTGGGTGGATGATAATGAATTGGATTTGCATTGAGAAGTCCCTATGTCCCAATCCTGGAAATATAGCATCCTACTTTTCTTTACCTCCCAGGACTTCGATACATTTTGAAATTAGGTAGAAGAATAAAGTTTTTAGCATTAGGATTTAACACTTATACAGGTCCCTTTCAATACCATGGAAAGCATCCCTATTAATCAGGTAAACCTAGGTTAACACTTCTTCAGACCATAAAGACATTTGAAGATTCATCTCAAAGGAACATGATGGGTTTGAGCACTGGAGAAAGGGGATTCAGGTGGACTGATTTATTTGGAAGCAGTTCCCCTGGTAATTTCGAAGCCAGTACATTATCTAATTTTGAATTTGGGGTGGAAATTTGGAGAAAATTTGGAAAAGTCCTTAGGCCTAATTTTGGGGGTTTTTGTCAAGATTTTGAGGTCGGATTGGAATAATTTTTGTATGTATGAACTCGTCCGAGTGTGAGGATTCTGAATTTGTATATTTTACTCGAATCTGAGGCGTGGGCCTGAGGGGCCTTTTGGGTAATTTTTCTAATTTTGCGTTTTACCTTTTAATTATTTAGTTGAATTAGTTACTTGAAGTTATATTTATATTATGCAATTACTTTGAATAGATTTGGTCCATTTGGAGTCGGGTACTCATGGCAAGAACGTGGTATCGAGTTGACTGAGTTGGTTCAAGGTAAGTGGCTTGCCTAACCTTGTGTGCGGGAACTCCCCTTAGGATTTGGTATTGTTGATGTATGAAATGCCTTATATGTGAGGTGACGAGTGCGTACATGTGCTAATTGTTATGAATTCTATTTTTATTAAGTAATTATAACTGTGTTTTCTTCCCTGTTTATACTACTTGCAATTTAAGAGTTTAGGGAAGCATGTCTAATTGACTTAATTTATTTACTTGCTCAAACTACTTTATTTGAATTATGTGCAACATGCTAGGTTAGAAATACCTGTATTACCTTGGTATGAAATTTGGATTTGAATTGAATAGTCTTCGTGTTACTGCTATGTGTTTACTTTGGGACTATGGGACGATATCCCAGGAGATCCCTCTACATGTTTACTTTGGGACTACGATTTGTATTCTGATAGATTCCCCTGCACATTTATATTGGAACTACGGGACTGCACCCGGTAGATTCCCCCAGTACTGGGTATTTACATTTGGAACTATGGATCGGGATTCCGGTAGATCTCGGCGCACTATGAGCTGCACTACGGGATGACACCCAAGAGATCGACTGGATATTTACATTTGGGAACTACAAAATGGTCTCCTGGGAGATCCTCGGTTGTTATCTCTGTGTGGAGTTATATTCTTTCTGTGATTGCCCTCTCTGTGGTAGTTGTTGTTATTCTTATTATCCTATGTTATTTCTCATTGTTTCATTCCTTATATATATATATATATATATATATATATATATATATATGACTGCTAGGGCGCTGACCTTCCTCGTCACTACTCGACCGGGGTAATTTTCGCGTGGAGATCTAGGTTTTTTGACTCAGCCCTACTATCCTTGAGGCGAGGTGATTCTTTACAGACTTCAAGGTATATCTGTCGCATCCGTAGACTGAGGAGTCCCTCTCCATTCTCTCTTATAGCTGTAGCCCTTCTGTACTTATTTTGATTTAGATATTCTGGAGTTAGATCACTATGTAGCATCCGTGTCTTGTGATTTCATGAGATTTTGGGTTCTGGGAGATCTTTTTATTTGAGAGTGTGTATTTGTATATGCCGAACGGCATCTTAAACTTTTTCATTATGATTATCCGCAGTTTCTACTAGTTTTTATCTATTGTTTATTTTTTCCCCAAATTGTTGGGCTAACCTAGTCGTATAGACTAGGTGCCGTCATGATAGTTTATGGAGGGAGAACTTGGGTCGTGACAGGGGTGGTTGTACCCAATGCGCCGTCGTTAGAATATGTCGGTTTGGAAATTCTATATGTAGTCTATCTCCGTTGACCAGGTTAGCGGTTGCGTGATTTTTATGAAGTTTCTATGAAGAGTTCTACTTACTACCCGGTATGTGATTGTGGCTGATAATTCGAAATGTTAATGAAAAGGTTTAAAATGGGATTTCAAGAAATTTGGCGGGTTAACGGTGCGGGATCATGGTAATTGAGAAGAAGAAATATTTGTGGGTTCTACATTTATGTGATTATAGCTTAAAGCTAAGTGAGGGAGCCCACCATCTACGATTGGATCGTATGGTTGTCTGCAGGTACAATTTCTGCTTATCGGTGCATTGGTGAATTATTTATGACGAAAAATATAAAACATCAGGGGTAATTCGAGCAAAGAACTTGATGAATGTGTGCTATATTTCACCTTATCGATTCATATAGAGAATTTGGGAAGACTCAGAGTTTATGCTTCTTGTGGAAGTTATGTACAAGGAAAAGAATTCATCAAGTTCCTTCTTTGGGAGTGTTCATGCGCTAATATAGCATTGGAGTTTGATTATATTCGGGACCATATCAGAGTGGGCGACTCTCAATAGTGGTTCTAATGCGTTCAAGGATGTAAGCGCTGTGTCTAAGGATTTTTATGTTCGTTGTATACTTGAAGACATGTATTTTGTACCAGAGTGTGAAGAATACGTAGGAAATTTTCTATGTTATCATCGGGTCTATGGGAGAAATAGCTTCGGATTCGCAGAATGGTGTACCAGTTGGAGATATTATTGTGCGCTTGAGGAGGGTATGTGATTTTTCATGAGTATTGAGACGATATGGTCTCGGGACGAGTGCTGATTGAGTTCGTCATGTTTTTGCATAGAGCTGTTATTATTTCTAAGGCAAGTCAATAGTAAATTGGAAGAAGTTGGATTGGTTAGTAATGGTTGAATCAACACGATTATGCCAATGATCAGTTCCTTCGGCGTGTTAAGTTATACAAGTGGTTTGTGGTTGTACGTTCAGGCTTAACAGCCACTATAATTTGATTGATTTGTGAGGTATTTGATTCAAATCGCCTTGTTATTTCTAAATAGATCCCGGAAGAGTTATGGCAGTTTAGAACACAACTTGAGGTTTGTATTTCTGCGGTTATGGGAATTCAGTTGCGTGTTGCAATAGTTCTTCTAATATGAGTTAAGTGAAAGGTTTTTAGCCAATGAAGTGTTTATTCTACTAGTAGTTCAGGATTAATGATGAATTCTGGTACTCTAGGGTAGCGGCAAGATAGGTGCTGTGAGCGGCGTGGGAATTGGAAGTTGAGGATCAAGGTTGTGGCTCGGTGTTGATATAAATGTCAAGAGCTCGGATGAGTAGGGAAGAATTTAGATGTTCCGAGTAAGCTAGCATTATCTTAGTATCGCCTGAGAATGGTGTTCTGTGGAAGAGGCATTGCTGCAAATCTTAATTTTCTTTACAAAATTCGGAAGGTTGGTGGTATGGAGGTGCAAACTTTGCTGCCTGTTGCGGAAGGTCGCGGGAGAATATCCCACAGGGAAATATGTATATGTGTGAAGTGTTAGCCACTTGATTGTTAAGGATTGAAACCAAGTATTGAGATTTTTGTACTATCTCTAATGTGAGAATTTATGCATGAAAGGCAATTCAGTCATTTGTTGTGGATTGTGGGAGTTTGGTCCGGATTGAACGGTTGATCATGTGTCATGAATAGGACCATTGTAGATTCTTGAAAGGTTATTGGCCTAGTATGGTATGATCGGAATCTGCTTGAGGTCCGTTAGTGGGTCTAATGTGAATGTGTGCTTTACGCCAGGTCGGATGTTTTAATTCGGCAGAGCATTGCGTACAGAGGAGTCTTTGGGCATTGGATTTTATTCGTGCCGTCAGATATTCTATGTACTATTGTGCCGTATGTGTTTTGAGAAGGCTTGATTATTCACACATGTGTTCTAATCCCCTGTAGCTTGTGGTGTTCTATGACAGGATGGATCACGAGATGCAGGTCATTTATTGCACCTTAGGCGTGCTCGTGTTTTTGTAGCATATGGCGCTATTTGTCTCCCCAGGGTTGTATTATACACGTATCATGCTTGTGGTCGATATTCTGGAATTGAGTAAGTATAAGCATTATGGCTGATGAGTGTTTCCTTGACGATCGTTGTGTGGATCGGGTGGCACACTATCATAGTATGTTGTGTGGATCGGGTTACGCTCCAGAACTATGTCATGCTTGGATTGGGTTGTTTGCTGCAACATTGTCATTTTGGATCAGGTTGCAAGCCACAACAGTGAGATGCTGAGTACAGTTCCCTATGCTTATTTTTGTGTGTCTAGTTTCTCGTCTCCGAGGAAGGTTTACAAGATCGGTTTGGCCGGTTTATTAGTTACGTGGGCTGGGTTCTTCCTTATCAGTCATATTCGAGTTGTAGCTTATTGGCGCCACATTAGATTTTAGATGGTGTTTGAGGTGGCTTATTGCTCGATCAGCTTGTACTGGCCAATGTTATTGGACCTGAGATCAGTGCAAATAGATTTATGTAGGGTATATTAAAGAGAAAATATCGTTATTTAGTTCAGAATGAGGTAATGGTTCTTGTTAGGAGGATAGACTCCATGATCTTGTTCATTCTCAGGTAGTAATGAATTTCTATGCATCTCTTTCATCGTGCCAGTATTGCGAGAGTTAGAACGGGGCTTATGTGTGTTAGGAGGTGAATAGAAGACATCAGATTCGTGAAATTGTAGCCACTGTGGTCGAATGATGTTATTATGGGCAAACGACTTATGTGGTATACTGTGTGATTTCACCATAGATGCATGATCATGTTTTGGTACGGTGTCTAGGGATTGATGCGGTGTTTGTATGTTAGATTTGGGCCTCGTGGAGAATTTTGGATATTAGAGTTTCACTCGGAAGCTCGAAGAGCTTCCCGTCATTCGCTTCGCGGGAGCCGCACAACACATAGCTGGAAAATTTGGTTCTAAGGCTTGTTAGCCAAGGTTACAGGAAGCATCTTCAGGCTCGATCTAATTTGCTCACATGGTTTGTAGTGGTACGTGTAGGTACACGAGGTGTTAAACAGTGATTTTTCACAGCTCCAGAATAGTTCTTGGCACGTTTGAGGACGAACGTATGTTTAAGTGGGGGAGAATGTAACGACCAGATCGGTCATTTCGAGCTCTAGAGCATCATACGGCGGTTTGAGGCCATGGGTGTTGATACCCAATTATTTTCTATGTATTTTTATATAAAAAATACTTTCAAAATAATATATATGTATTTACAAGCATGCCCGAGTATTTTAGTATTATTTTTTTCTCAATTTCTTAAGATTTTAAAAATCAATTTATTATCCATCTTAGCAGTTTAAAATCAGTAATTATTCCCAAAATTATCAATTTTGGTGAATAATTTATTTTATTCCCACCTTTATACCAAAATATAGTTAAGGTGATTTTTGTATATTTTTACAAATTTATTTGGTATTTTAAAAGCTAAATTGCATATAATTAAAATTCTAGCTTATTTTATGTTTAATAGCATTTTAATTATAAAAATTGGTTTCAGCATTTTTAAAATAATATTTATGTGTTATTAACTGACTCAGTACTTTTAATTTGCTTTTAAAATTATTTTGACTAGTTTTATAAAAATAAAAGGGAAAACTGGCTATTTAACATTTAGCCTCATTTCTTTGCAATTACGGCCTATTTACATTTCAATTTTAGCCCTCAAATTGACCTAATCCTAACCCCAACCCCTTAACCCATTTATTTAACCCGCCCGAATTTCCTTTCAATCCAGGCCGTGATCAACGGCCAGGATCACCCTTTTCCTTTTTAATTCACCTACCACACCTTAATCGCCCCATTTCGTTTAGTCCGCCGCCCTTGAATACTCTCCACTCCCAAAATTCTCTCGAAGGTTCTTCGGAACACTATCTGTCTCCGACCCTTTTCCACCGTACTTTTACTGGAATCCATGGCTTCTCGGGCCATGGATGGTCCGTACTCACCCCTCCACCATTAGACCATGGTTGTTCGAAGCTTTGAGCTCTGACCTCGATGGTTCTCCTTCAGACCTTCTTAGATCTATGGTTCTATGGCATGTCCGGCCTGTGCTCCGGCATATTCAAGCATTAGGGGCCTGATTCTACCTCTCCGACTCAAGATCGGAGTTTCTTTCAAGCCTTTCTCATTTCTATGGTTTCCCCGAAATCCTAAGTTATTCGAGGTTTTTCTTTGTTTGTTTTCTTAGATCTGTGATATACTTGTGCTCTACAGGATTTTTAAAGTATTTTCCCAAATCTTGCTTTCAAAAATTGCTTCTCTTCGATTTAGGGTTTCTGAAAGGATTTCAAAAACATCTTTCTGATTCTTTTCTTTATGTGTGTTTGTCTATATTATGCACGTATGTTTTCTTTCTCTACCCCGCATGTGTTGTTCTTCTGTTTTCTTCTAAACACAATTATTCTATACCTTTGTATTATACTGTGCCTTTAGACTAGGCTCGCATGTTAAATTTTGTTATGTTTTCCTACATGTTCTTGCTATAATTCCAGTATTCTTTTGCTGAATGTGTTTCCTACTGAGTTCTTAAGTTCGTTTGCTTTAATAGACTTTTGTTTGAGTTCTAAGCAAGCCTCCTTTACTGTTTTTTAAGTTTACATCACTTCTTCTCTCTTCTGAACTTGCTTAAATTCCGAGCTTTTCTCAAACATATTCTTTATGCTTTCAAATTTGCTATCATGTCTGTTGGTTTCTCATAAGTCTCTAAAAGAGATCTCTGAGTCTATTTCAATAGCTTACCCTCGCATCTCTGTATCTAATTCGAGTTAAAACCCTAGGATTTGGGGCTTTCTTAGCAAGTTCGACTTTTATGTTTGGGGTGGGGTTCTACTTTGAAACACTGAACTCTCAGATTCACTCTGAGTCTATAAATTGGACTGAACCTTTTTATGACTGTTTCTATGATAATCTTTTCTAATAAGCATGACAACACCTTATATGTTTGATATTTGTGTGCATTATATACGAGAATTTTTTCTTTCAAACAAGTTCTAGCCAATTATTGATTGATTTCAAATTCTTTTAGTAAGGTTTGTGTCACGAACCAAACCCCGCACTGGTCGTGATGGCGCCTCTCGTGAAAACGAGGCCAGCCAACTAACCTAACTCGTCTTTTTAAAAATACTTAAACATAAATAAACAGCTTAAATATGACTTAATAATATTAATTAGCGGAAATACAACCTAGCACAACCCTAATCGGGTTGTCACAAATCACGAGCATCTATCTTAATGTAAATCCACTACAAAGTCTAAAATATACAAAACCAGAATAATGAACAAAAGAGAGAAACATGGTGCTACGAACGCTGACACTCACCTCCTTAACTCATATAGCTCTGCCTCTGATCGGCCAAAACCCGCTATCGGGTGAATAGATACTTGCATCTGTACACGAGGTATAGGGAGTAAAGTGATTACTCCAACTCAGTGAGTAATAAGGGTAAATAAAAACTGAGCAGTAAGAAATCACATAAAGCAAACCATCATGCTGTATAGAAGCATGGTAAAATCCTTTGAGAAAACAGTGAAGCTGTGAAATATTTGGATATATCTTGGTTCAGTTTAAATCTCTTTTGAAAATAATTCTTTCAACAGTTACGAAATGATTTCAAAACAGTTAGTGCCGATAAGCACAGAAAATCCGCCCTTCGTGCACAAATACCACAGTATAACAAGAAAAACAACAAGTACGTATTCAAACTGAGAACATAAAAGTTGTCCCCTCGGGAAATATCTCAAGCAGTGCCAGCCCCTCGGGCTACCTTACAGTCACTCATATCAACCCCTCAGGCTCACTCTCAGAAACACTCATATCATCCCCTCGGGCTCAGTATCAATCACTCAGCATAATGTGTAGACTGTGGGTGTACAGACTCCGGAGGGGCCCCTTATGGCACAAGCGCTATATCAACATAAGGCCTGAAATCCTTTTCACATCACTCATAAGGCCTGAAAGCCTCCTCACATCACTCACAAGGCCTGAGAGCCTTCTCACATCACTTATAAGGCCTGAAAGCCTCCTCACATATGACCCTCGGCCTCACTCAGTCCGAAAATTATCACAAGCCCCTCGGCCATTTGTAAAACAGTAGTGCTCAGCCCAAACAACATTTAGAAATATCATTTAAGTTTCAAATCTGAGTAGAAGTGGCTCAATTTGTAAAACAATAGATATCAATAGGACTGAGTTCAATTAATAGATCAAAATAGTGAGGAAATAGTGATAAAAATCCCCAAAGGGTTCAAATAATTGGCACGAAGCCCAGATATGGCAATCAGCTCAACTCATGATAATAACAAACAAGTTTCAGTCAAATATGCAATAAAATCATCAATCGGGACGGACCAAGTCACAATCCCCAATGGTGCTCTACCCCACGCTCGCAATCCGGCGTGCAAGTCACCTCAATATAGCACTACGATGTGCAAATCCGGGGTTTCAAACCCTCAGGTTGTCATTTCCAATCATTAGCTCGCAATCCGACATGCAAGTCACCTCGAACAGGTGAAATCTCTAGCTCGCAATGCCTTTGCCTCGCAATTTAGCCTCCACATGCGTCGAATCTATCCAAAACCAGAACGAATACGTCACAATATGCATACCCAATCGAAAACAATCGAAAAATATTAACAAGCTCGAAATTAGCAAAACCCGAGCCCTGGGCCCACTTCTCGAATTCCAAATAATTTAACATCAACGGATTCCTTATCTCGCCACGAGACCATACATACCAAAAACTCCAAAATCCGAGCTCAAATGACCCATCAAAACCCAATTTGAAATATCAAAACTCAAGCCCTAGTTCTTCCCCCTTTTGATAAATTTTCATGAATTTCTAGGTTGTTTCTACAATTAAATCATGTTTTTAAGTCATAGAACGCACCTCCAATCAATCCCAGTCGAATTCCCCTTCGATTATCATCCAAAAGCTCTCAAGAATGTTGAAAAACGGTGGAAAAATACCTTACCTCGCGGAACAAAATGAAACTTTTAATCCCTTTCTAACCAGACCTTTTCGCATCTACGATCCATATACCGCATATGCGGTTTCCGCTTCTGCGGAGTTCCACTTAAATGCCTGGACCGCTTCTGCGGTCAAACTCAGCATCAGTGGATTCCGCTCTTGCAAAAAATCGTGCGCTTCTGCGGAAAACCCCCAATAGCCAATATCTGCATCTGTGGTTCCAACGTCGCATCTGCGGCACCGCAGATGCGGGCTTGGAGCTCGCATCTGCGAAAAACCAACTTTCCAAGAAACTCGCACCTGCAATCCACATCCCCGCATCTGAGAAACTGCATCTGCAGTCCTATTTTCGCAGATGCGAAAGCAATCCCAACAATAACACAAGTCCAAAAATAATACCTAAAGCCATCCGAAATCACCCCGAGGCCCCCGGGACCTCAACCAAAAGTGCCAATCCATCCTAAAACAACATTCAAACTTGCTCCAATCATCAAAACACCTCAACCAACACCAAAACCATAAAATTACATCGGATTCAAGCCTAAGTTCTTCTAAAACTTCCGAAACATGCATTCGATCAAAAACCCAACCAAATGACGCCCGAATGACCTGAAACTTTACACACACATCCCAAATCACTTAACGAAGCTATAGTGACTCTCGAAATTCCATTCCGACCCTCGAATCAAAATCTCACCTATCAATCGGAATTCACCAAATACTAACTTCACCAATTCAAGCCTAATTCTACATCGGACCTCCAAAATCACTTCCGATCACACTCCTAAGTCACAAATCATCCAACGAAGCTAACCAAATCATAAAAACTCCGATCCAATCTCCTATACAAATAAAACTCTCGATCAATCCTTTCAAATTCAAAGCTTTCAACTGGAACTGTTCATTCAAATTCATTCCAAACCTTCCTGAAACCAAAACCAACTATCTACATTAGTCATAATACATAACACGGGCAAGTCATGCCTGAGAGCTGGCGATCAAAGTGCAAAAGTTTAAAATGACCAGTCGGGTCATTACATCCTCCCCCACTTAAACACACGTTCGTCGTCGAATGTACCCAGAGATGTTCTAAAAACCAACCAATCGCTGAATAGCCTTACCATGCATATACCCGGGGGTGATCCCACGTCACCCTATCTTATATAGGTTCGATAACACATTTTAACTAAAATCACACAATCCAGTCTAGCCCATATATCATAGAACCACATTTCACCTTCTGAAATCACACACAAGGTTAAAACCTCACATCTATACTCTGAATAGTCCCGAACCAGCTATAATAACCCATACCTGCAACCTCAGGTGCAATTATATGATATACCACATAACTCGAACACTCGAACGATAACTTCTATTCACAGTAGCTGCACATATCACCCGAATATCGATAGGAAACCTCTTATCAACTAAAGTCTCATTCCAACACTTTCACATACTGCCAATGATAAAGGAAACACACAATAAATCATAACCATTTCTCAGGTCAACCATTCATGAAGTCACTTCCCTTTTTGGCTAATACCACATCAGATTTCCGAGCCAAACCTCGAAATTATCCTTCCAACAAGCTAAAATCAAATCCGATCGAATTCATTAATGACCCCAACGATCACTTTGAATCCAACACACCACTCTGGTGACATGACACATCAATGTAGGCCTAAGCCACAACTCGCATAATTCGCGCACCGATAAGAAACGGTCTGAACATACTCAAGTCATGAAAATGATCCAAACGAAATAGCTATACCTCAAGCTCATCAATACCATCACAATACAAAATTGAGACCCTGTCTCACACCATATAAATAAAATGCATGAATCTACCCCGAAAGGTCATATCACCACATAGCCTCGCTACAATGCGCGATCCTATCCAAACACTATTACACATGAAACACCCCAAGTCACTATGCTCAGAATTCGACAGCCAAGCAGAATTTGATGTCTGGGAGCAAAGCAATCATTACACCCATCGTGAAACAAATAACATATGCCACGCAACCCGATACGACATAACTGATACGACATTCACTGAGCAACGCTCAATTACTGTTCACACTTGAATTCCACTAAAAGACTCCAATTGAACTGCATCGTATGTGCCTATAACCAACAAATCATAACATCTCACAACACTAAAAGCTAACTCATAGATCTCCCCGGATCACTGATAAGCTCAACAACGGTCGAATCAATACCTCTCTCAACAATGCCATTCAGAGCTAACCCAGCCGACTCAAGATAGAACACTCACCCACATTGGCCTGCCAACGAACTCCTTATCGAGGAAGCGTGAAGCTACTCCTTCTACCTCTATAATTACAAGGCACCAAATCCACACCGAAATCCACAACCTTGCCCGACGACATGCCCAGCCACAAGAAACACCTTTCGGAAGTCCCTTACTACCGAAACAGAATAAATATGAGAAGACTTAGCAATGACACTCATCATAAGCCCAAATAAGGAAGACAAATCCTTCCCAGCCACCCGCTGGGTCTTCAAAATATAAAAAAATCCAATAGGACATAATCCGTCGAACATCGCTACCCAATCCATGGAATTTTCTGACATAGCCAATAGCGCCATCTTACTGCAAAAGTCAAGAATAACACAACACGGAAACAACTAGTCTACACCCCAATATCATATGTTCAATCTAACATACCAAGTAAAGAAAGATCCTCACGGGCCTCCAAATCCCGGCAGTTGCGAAACACTGTCGATGCACACGATCTACGACCACAACATGGCCTGGATATGAAAGTTTCTGGTCTCCAATTCCATGTAGCACACAAATCACCATACATGATTCCAAACTTCGCCGTCCGAACAGATATCACACCTTGGGTACCTAGTCATTCCACTAAAGATATTCTAAATTTCCTATGTGCCATACAAACAACTCGAATATTAGTAGTTGATCCAGCATGAAAGTGTCGCAATACTACCGAAGTGCCATCAACTTAATTACATTGCCCTTTTTTCTGAAACCTATACTCTCATCAAATCACTTCCAAATAACAATACCATTTCCTTAATCATCTGAGGCTACCCGCTGCGTAAGAGTGTTATGAACTTCTTTTCAAAACTGAACTGAAACCTCATACATGCAAGCTCGATCCTCCACAACGTACCGCATATGCCATACCATCCAAGGATAACAGGAAAACTGTTATCTCCCTTCCGAGCCACAAACATCTACACACTCAACTAGTCAAGAACTTCCATTGATCCCATCTAGAAGAAAAATTATTACACATCCCATACCTATCATATTCGTAGATAGTGCACCTTTCCAGCTACGGCAGAAATCAACAAGAACTCTCTTAATTCCGTTTGCACAAATTAAACTACCAAGACTGAATCCTTCTAACTAAACCAAGCTAAGCAAGCCAGCCAAGCCCATGAGCATTGCTGCAAAATACCTGTAAGAACCCATTACCTCGAACACATACAAAGAATTGATCATATCCTTACCATACCGATTCGGTCTACTTTAAAACTATTTTATCTATCTAAATTTCCTTTTGATTCATTTTCAACATGATGCTCCCCCTTGCTGTAGTACCACAATCTCTCAACCAGGCTCACTACACGAGACCCAAGCACAAGACCACACTGACTAAGACCCATAAGCCGCTGAATACTCTCTCAAATTTTACCAGAAACATCACGCTCTCGAACACTTTAATCTGAAGAACTTCCTGCGAATCTGAATCCGTTACCTTCACTTTCCTGATACTAATACATAGAACCCCATAATTAATATAGAAATACCACATATTTGAACCTCTTCTAATGAAAACACAGTTTCTAACAACACATGCAACTTTAAAATACCCGATTGTTTCCTACAGAATATTGAACACATTAGAACCATTCTCGAAAGTCATTCACTCTTATTCAAACTACAAATTACCTGACCTAATGAAAATAACCACCCGTGCCTCATTGGCACTCCGATACCGCAAAATAAATCCTCATGCTAATATAACAACTCAACTTCCTGCTCTATGCGCCGAGCATTCTTTACCAACAACAACTTAAGACATCCTGTGATTCTCTCTCCCCACGAAGCATAATGTAACCTCTGTCAAAATTCTCCTTTACTCGAGCCATAGCTAATTCACTCGCATGCCCCAAGCTGGAACCAACATAGCACCTAACCATGCAATCAACTGCTCACAACAGACTCGCCCACATGGCTCGAAGCCATAGATCAAGATACACTCAATAGCTCATAACACGTTTACTCTATTGATGTCACAATAACATAGTGAGATTAAATTCAAATCATTTATAAGTTTTGTGAAACACAGATCATCCAATACTGTAAATCTTCCGCAAATCGCGCATTCAACCTCGTAATAGACAAACTCACTCTCTTAAGCGACTCAAAATTTCAAATTTCAACATGTACCCTTCTATTACACCTGAGATCTTCTAACATACACATAAGGATCACACCACTTCAGAAAACTCCGCACGAGATAACCCACCTGCTTCGCCTCAATATAACATTTCCGAATACCTTCCACCGTCATACACATTTCACAGTTACTTAGTCTTCCTGAGTCTGAAATCATACCGCAACATGAAATTTTATTTCACTCCCAACTAAGAGACACGAAAAGGCTCTTCACGCGCCCATAACTTGGAGCTACTCATCCAATCACAATGGAAATCATATACTTAATAGTTCACCTATCATCCGGCAGATCTTCTTCGTGACTTCCAAGTTACATAGATACATCCCGCAGTACTAACATTCTCATCACATGGCTATTCAACCATCACTTCTACTAATAGGGACACTGTCTAACATATAAGTTCAAAACACTTACTCACACAATCAGCACCTCAGTGCTTAAGCCATAGGCAAAGATCCGGCCTTAAGTCCTCCAGACTGGCCCAACATCAAAGTCATAGGGATCACATAAAGCCTGAAAGCCCCTCAGTTTACACTAACCCAACTCTTCTTTTCAAAAATAGTTAAACATAAATAAATAGCTTAAATATGACTTAATATTATTAATGAGAAAAACTACAACCCAACACAGCCATAATCGGGGTGTCACAAGTCACGAGCATGGTGTTGTTAACGTGGAATATCTGAATGTAAATCCACTACAAAGTCTAAAATATACAAAATAGGAATAATGAACAAAAGAGAGAAACATGGTGCTGCGAACGCGGAAAGTCACCTCCTTAACTCATATAACTCTGCCTTTGATCGGCCAAAACCCGCTACCAGGTGAATAGATACCTGCATCTGCACACGAGGTGTAGGGAGTAAAGTGAGTACTCCAACTCAGTGAGTAATAAGGGTAAATAACAACTGAGCAGTAAGAAATCACGTAAAGCAAACCATCATGTTGTATAGAAGCAGGGTACAATCCCTTGAGAAAATAGTGAAGCTGTGAAATCTTTGGAAATATCTTGGCTCAGTATAAATCTCTTTTGAAAATGATTCTTTCAACAGTTACGAAATGATTTCAAAATAGTTAGTGCCAATAAGAATAGAAAATCCGCCCTTCGGGCACAAATACCACAGTATAACAAGAAAAAAAAAAGTAAGCATGCAAACTAAGAACATAAAAGCTCGTCCCTCAGGCAATATCTCAAGTAGTGCCAGCGCCTTGGGCTACCTCACAGTCACTCATATTATCCCATCGGGCTCACTCTCCGAAACACTCATATCAGCCCCTCGGGCTCAATATCAATCACTCAGCATAATGGGTACCCGCGCTCATTGTGGGTGTGTAGACTCTGGAGGGCCCCCTTACGGCCCAAGCGCTATATCAACATAAGGCCTGAAAGCCTCCTTACATCACTCACAAGGCCAGAAAGCCTTCTCACATCACTCATAAGGCCTGAAAGCCTCCTCACATATGGACCTCGGCCTCACTTAGTCCGAAAATCATCACAAGCCCCTCGGTCATTTGTAAAATAGTAATGCTCCGCTCAAACAACATTTAGAAATATCATTTAAGTTTCAAATCTGAGTAGAAGCGGCTGAGTTTGTAAAACAATAGATATCAATAGGACTGAGATCAATTAATAGATCAAAATAGTGAGGAAATAGTGATAAAAAGCCCCGAAGGGTTCAAATAATTGGCACCAAGCCCAGATATGGAAATCAGCCCAACTCATGATAATAACAAATAAGTTTCAGTCAAATACGCGGAAAAATAACAGACCAAGTCACAATACCCAATGTTGCTCTACCCCACGCTCGCAATTCAGCGTGCAAGTCACCTCAATATAGCACTACGATGTGCAAATCCGGGGTTTCAAACCCTCAGTTTGTTATTTACAATCATTACTCACCTTGAACCGGTGAAATCTCTAGCTCGCAGCACCTTTGCCCTGCATTCGGCCTCCACGCGCGTTGAATCTATCCAAAAGCAGAACGAATACGCCACAATATTCCAATGGAACAATACCCAATCGAAAACAATCGAAAAATATTAAAAATCTCGAAATTAGCAAAACCTGAGCCCCGGGCCCACTTCTCGAATTCTAGAAAATTTAACATCAACGGATTCCTTATCTCGCCATTAGTCCATACATACCAAAAACTCCCAAATCTGAGCTCAAATGACCCATCAAAATCAAATTTTAAATATCAAAACACAAGCCCTAGTTCTTCCCCCTTTTGATAAATTTTCATGAATTTCTAGGTTGTTTCTACAATTAAATCATGTTTTTAGGTCATAGAATTCAGCTCCAATCAATCCTAGTCGAATTCCCCTTCAATTCTCGTCCAAAAGCTCTCAAGGATGTTCAAATATGGTGGAAAAATACCTTAGCTCGCGGAACAAAATGAAACTTTAAATCCCTTTCCGACAAGACCTTTTCGCATCTGCGATCCATATACCGCATCTACGGTTTCCGCTTCTGCGGAGTTCCACTTAAACGCCTAGGCCTCTTCTGCCGTCAAACTCTACATATGCGGATTCCGCTCATGTGGAAATCGTCCAATTCTGCAGAAAATCACCAATAGCCAATATCCGCATCTGCAGTTCCAATGTCGCATATGTGGTACCGCAGATGCGGCGCCAAGACCGTATCCGCAAAAAACCAACTTTCCAAGAAACTCGCACATGCGACCCATATCCCCGCATCTACGGTCGTATTTCCACATATGCGAAAATACCAGAACCAGCAAGCCCAACAATAATACAAGTCCAAAATTCATCCCAATAGCCATCCGAAATCACCTCGAGGCCTCCTGGACCTCAACCAAAAGTGACAATCCATCCTAAAACATCATTCAAACTTTCTCCAATCATCGAAACACCTCAACCAACACCAGAACCATCAAATTACATCGGATTCAAACCTAAGTTCTTCTAAAACTTCTGAAACACACATTCGATCAAAAACCCAACCAAATGACGTCTGAATGACTTGAAACTTTACACACACATCCCAAATAACTTAACAAAGCTACAAAAACTCTCGTAATCCATTCCGAACCTCGGATCAAAATCTCACCTATCAACCAAAATTCGCCAAAATACTAACTTCGCCAATTCAAGCCTAATTCTACACCGGACCTCCAAAATCACTTCCGATCACACTCCTAAGTCACAAATCATCACACGAAGATAACTAAATCATAAAAACTCTGATCCAAGCTCCCATATAAAAAAGTCAGCTCTCGGTCAAACCTTTCAAATTCAAAGCTTTCAACTGAAACTGTTCATTCAAATTCATTCCATACCTTCCTGAAACTAAAACCAACGATCTACATTAGTCATAATACATAACAAGGCCAAGTCATGCCTTGAGAGCTGGAGATCAAAGTACAAAATTTCAAAACGGCCGGTCGGGTCATTACAGTTTGATTGATTGTTATTGATTTTCCTTATGTAAAACCCTTTTCTCTCTTTTCCTGACTTGGTTCATTCGAACAAAGCTTGCAATTTTGATTTTATTGGTTGTTTGATTGATTCCCTTTTCTTATTCTTTCATAAACCGTGTACCACCAGACTTTTTCCTTAAATAAACTCCTATGTATTTAACCTTTTTTGTGTTACTTTGGAAAAGATTTCAATCAAATTCTTTCCTTAATTGTATTCTACCCGTTTGAAATCAAAATCCCTTAACTAAAGGGAGATTTTATGTGATTTATTGCAAAGCTATTTTCTTACCTTTTATTACTTGCCTTCTGCACTATAAAAGGGGACTAGCCTTCGGCACTTAAGAGATAGACAATTGAATACTCTTTAAGACAACTTGGAATTCAATACTTTTACACACTTTCAGCTTACACTACTCACCTCACACTCTCAATTTCAATACTTTCACATTCTCATCTGAGTTTCTTCTGGCTGTTTGCTTGCAATTTGTGCTTTACTACTACTTTTTCTCTGCTTATTTCTGAAATTGGTATGTCCTAATTTAGTTTCAGCCATCACACCAATGTATTTATTTACAGCTTCTGCAATCCTATTTACTTTACTGTCCATGTTCAGTGATTAATCAGTATGCTATTCTCTTTGCACCTATTTTCTACTGTGAATCCCTATACCCCTATTCCCTCTATTTGTTTGAGTTAAGGTCCATGCATGGCAGTATCCAAATCTCTGCTAGTGTTTGGACCTGATCCTTAATGGATCCTAACTCCCAAACAAATGTGGCTAACGGGCTAGTTAGGGGTATGCCAGCACGCCTAATTGCCGGGTATGATCACCAGCCTGCCATGGCCTTCCCAGATTCCTCTCTCTTACACTTACACTCATTCCTAGTTTCTAAGTTCTGCCCCCTCCTATGAGCCTTTCTTTGGGGACCTTGAGTTCCCTCTAAACATGGACATTTGAGGGCTGGCCCTTCCACACTCCACTTTAATTCAATTCTGCAACTTATTTGGGTGTAAGCACTGCCTGGAGTTCATGAAGCTCCTGGGAACTCTGACACACCCAAGAATGAGAAAGGCTTTGGAAATCAGGTCTTTGGAGTTGGTTTATTTCATATTTAAAACTTGGAGTCTAGATTAGGCTCCCCTTAGTTGTACTTTAATTTCTAATGTGATGTATTTTTTTCTTTTTCTTTATTCATTATGGGTTGTAATAATTTGTAATAACTCATGGGGTGTCTAGTGAAAAGGGGTGGGTCACTCGTGTATGCATGTGGGTAGAAATCATGTTCTTAGGTATTTATTCCTGCAATCTCATCCTGCTTTTCATCTATGCATGTCATATAGAAATCCTGCTTATAGTTTTTCAATTATGGATGTCATATAGAAATCTTGTCTATAGTTCTTCACTTATGCATGTCATATAGAAATCCTGTCTATAGTTCTGCACTTATGCATATAAAAATCATGTCTATAGTTCTGCACTTATGCATTTCATATAGAAACCCTGCTTATAGTTCTGTATTTATGAATATATAGATTCCATGTCCTTAAGGTTCTGCACTCATTTACATACCATGACTATAGGTTTCTACATTCTTTCATCATGTAGATAACTTGTCTATAGATCTTTTAAATTTTGCATTTTTGCATCTATCACTAGGAAAATGGTTTATAGGTTTAAAATAACAAAATTGCATTATAGATACCATGCCTATAGGACTCTCGCACTTCTGTAAATATTTTAAACCACTCACTCTTAGAAAGCATGTATATAAGGGCAATCAACTGAATCTGAATCAAGCCTAAAATCAATAGTTTCGATACTCAACATTTGCAGAGTTTATGTTTGTCTATAATCAGAAATCTTTCTTTAAAATCAGTATACTTCGCATTGCTAGATACCATGCCTATATGTCTCACCTAGGCAAGCCATTAGGTAATTAATTAACTACACCAATCTTTAATAATTACAACCAGCAGGCAGGCCTAATTTGGACTTCTTATCTGAAAATATGTGATAAATCAGCCACGCCTTAACGTTTAAGTTTAATTAAAGACCTAATCAGTATCTGAAAGACATGCTAACACTATATGTTCTTTAAGTTGTAAGGAGGTTTGTTTGAGCCTTGTTTGTTATGTGCTTCACCATACTTATCATGTATGTTTTGAATGTCGCCTTAGACTTGTCCTTTTTAAACTCTAAAAGCCAATTATCCCTCCCCTTTAGGACTAGTAGTCCCTAATACCTCCGGTGCTGATAGGACTGGGACAGGTAATATTATGCAATAGGTAATGAGACCATTTCGAGATTTAGGGTAGACATGGATATGATGACCACGTGATAACACCACGTGTATAAATGGTTATCAGGTGTTGTGTGGTGTGATCCATGTTACCTAGGACCCCTTCGTCTTTACTTGTTTACTTTCTTTTCCCAGAATTTTAAAGTTTTTTAGTTTTCAGTTTCTTTAACTTCCTCTTTTACTTCAATTACTTGCACCTATTATGCAAATCTCTCTTTTAATTGTTAGATTTTCAGTACTGTTTCTTCCCAACTTCCGCCTCTTTCACTTCTTTTTTTAAGTTATTTGCATTAATTATTTTACCCCTTCCCCTTTACTTGTGTATCTTCTCTTCAATCGTAAAACTACCTTCTTACAAATTTCAGCACTCTTTAAACCTCATGTACTTCTTTTATTTTCAACCATTATGTGAAAGTTACCTAGTATTTAAAATGCTTGTTTATTTACTTGTTGCTTGTATGTAAAGTCACAATTGTAGAATGGCCGGAAATCACACTAGTGGATCTTGAGGGGTGACTAACACCTTCCCCTTGAGATAATTTCAAGCCCTTACCCAACCTCTGGTTTTCTAAATTTAATTCATTTTCTAGTGTACTAATGCACATAATCATTAGGTGGCGACTCTTCTAAATTGCAAACCCAATTCCCAAAAGGAAAAGAGTTGTCCGCCCAAATGTCATAAACCCAATTTTGCCAGAAAAATGGGGTATCGACAGCATGGCGACTCTGTTGGGGATTTCTTTAAGGCTTTTACCATTTCATGCTATTTGTGACTCTATGCTTCTTTACATGTCTTTAGTTGTTTTTATGTAATTATTCTTTCTTCTACTATGAAACTGACTTGGCTCTTCGTTTCTTTTCTTTAATGTTTTCCTTTATCGCATTCCTTCAATACTGTTGTAAATTTTGAGAAACTGTTGTATTACTTTATGAACGTGGAAATACATGACAACTTGTTAGTTATTGTAATTGAATTTTTCAACATCATATTCAGCTCGTGCCAAACAAAATACCATAGCAACGCTTATAATGAGTGGTTGTGCCCTTCCAATATTATCACCCCCTAAATTTGGCAAACGCATATTTGCGGTAAAACTAGTCGATCAGCAGTGCCGTCGGCAGTTCCGTGTCTTTTTGTCTTGAGTTGTCCGCTCAAGGGTACCAGTCTAATACCCCATAGAAACCCTACTCTATTTAATCGTGCATGCATCATTGTCAAACTTAGCCGAGTCAGTTATGCCATCCGCATAATGACTCTTTAAGATAGCCTTGTCCAAAGTCCACTGGGTCTCCCTGAAACACAAACGGACACTTCCACGTTCTGTGCATTTATTTGGAGAACTAAATGCTTGTTATGCTAATTGTTGATATTAAATAATCGAGTCTGGTGGGGGTAAGGGCCGAACCTTTTGTCTTGCAGAAAATGAGGCACGAAGTCCCCAAATGTGGCATGGTCACCAATATCCACCCCAAATTGCTAAATTGGTGGGGAGATCTTAATTCCAGCGATCAAGCTCTTGTTAGGAAGTATCTAGGAAACCTGCCTTATCTCCTAGACATTCAACCTAACAACAAAATCATAGAAGATGCAACTCTATTTTGGGATTGTGATAGGTCGGTATCTCGCTTTGGAGACATTGAGATGACGCCTTTGCTTGAGGAAATAGGAGGACTACCTGGGATACTGTGGGAAACTCTAGGTTTGCTAATACCAGAAAATTGCAAGGGTAGGGGCTTTCTCAAAATGATGGGTCTAAAGAAAAATTCCGACTTAACATGTTTGAATGAGTCATACATTCCCTTTGACTATTTGTATGAAAGGTATGGCCACATCAAATCTTACCGTACTTATCCCGACGAGTTCGCCCTCACTTTATTGGGGCACATCCATCGAAGGGTATTTGTCTTCATATTCTGTTTATTGGGGATGATAGTGTTTCCAATGATGAAAACAAGAATCCATACAATGCTAGCCATGGTCATCAAAATCTTAATGGAAGGAATTAATGGACAACCATTCAGTCTTGTGCCAATGATAGTTGCAGAAATACAACGATCCCTAGAAAGGTGTCAACATGGAGCTAAGCACTTCGAGCGTTGTAATTTGCTACTCCAACTATGGCTCATGGAACACCTCCAAAGGGGTGAGTACCGACAAGAAATCCATCATAGAGACTGGGACGATCATATCGCCTTTCATCACCCGAAGCGAATGAATTACATTCCCAACACGTTCGCCCAACCAGAGAATGCTAGATAATGGGTCGAACTCTTTGACAATCTTTTTGAGGATCGAGTGCAATGGATTTTTGAGTGGTTCCCTACTGAAGAATTCATTATCCGATCTAGGGATGCACCATTTCTAATACTGATTGGTTTTAGAGGGACCTACCCATATGTCCCTATCCGGGTTATGAGACAGGCAGGTAGTGTCGATGCCCCCTTTTTTTCTAAGGCGAAATCGAGTTTACGACACTTGGGAGGACAACTCTATTCCTTTTGGGAATGTGGGTTTTTGAGATTTAGAAGAGTCGCCACCTAATGATTAAGTGTATTAGGAAACTAAGAAATTAAAAGAAAAGAAGAACCAGATAACGGGTAAGGGCTTGAAATTATCTCGGAGGGGAGGTGTTAGGCATCCCCCAAGATCCACTAGTGTGGTTCCTAGCCATGTTATAATTGTGACTTCACTTAGCAAGTAAAAAAATAAGGGTTCAAGCAGAGGGAGTTTTCACATAATATTGCAAGTAAATTGAAATTTTGAGGAGAAGTAAAGAGGGCAGAAATTTTAGGAAAAGATTTAAACAATAAATGAAAAAAACAAGTAAGGGAAAGGGGGTCCTAGGTTTATAATCAATATGGATCACATCAATGCAATATCCAGCAATCACTCCTTAGAAGAGGGGTCGCACGTGATATTAGCGCACCGGTCATCATATTCATATCTACCCTTCCCACCCTTTTAAGGTATTAAAGCGCGGAATGGTATCGTTACTTACTGCATGATATTACCCTCCCCAATCCTATCAGTCTCGGAGGCAGTGAGACTACTAATCCTAAAGGGAAGGAATTGGGGCCTTTTAGAAGTTAAATAAAAGAAAGATAAAAGTCTTGGCGACCAACAAAACACATAATCAAATAGGGGAGAAACAAACAACAGGTAAGGCTCAAACAGGCCCCCTCACTCAAAGGAAAATATGTAGCATGACTTCCAATACTGGTTATGGTCTAAATTAAATTTAAAAGCATTAGGACAGGTTAATTTATCACATATTTCTCAGATAAGGAGTCCAAATTAGCCTTGTCTAGATATAGTTTATCAAGAACTGACACAATTAATTAACTACCTAATGGTTTGCCTAAGTGAGACCTATAGGCATGATATCTAGTAGAGCATATTGATTTTAAGGAAAAGGTTGCTGGTTTTATAAACAAAGATCTACAGATTTTAAACGACCTTATGACTGGTTTTAGACGTATAGATGAAATAGGCGAGGCTGATTCGATTGATTATTCCTATAGGCAAGTTGTCTAAGCGTTATTGGTTTTAAGCGATTACATAGATGCAAGAGTCCTATAGGCATGGTATCTAGAATGAAGTTGATTATTATTAGACTTATGATTATTTGCCTAATGACATATATATACAGAAGTACAGAAAAACCTAAGATCATGATTTCTATATGCAGCAAATGCAGAAGTACAGGAGCTTAAAGGCATGATTTCTAAGATGCATAAGTAAAGAACCTATAGGCATGATTTCTAAGATACAGAAGTAAAGAACCTATAGGCATGATTTCTAAGATGCAATGTGCAGAATTTATAAGTAACCTATAGGCATAATTTCTAAGATGCAAAGTGCAAAATTTATAGATAACCTATAGGCATGATTTCTAAGATGCAAAGTAAAGAATTTATAAGTAACCAATAGGCATGATTTCTAAGATGCAGAAGTAAAGAATTTATAAATAACCTATAGGCATGATTTTCTACCCCTTTCATACATTCATCCCATCCCTTTTTCCACTAATACCCCAGTAGTCAATACAAATTATTACAGTCCGGAGTGAATAAAAAAAAGAAGAAAAATAATAAAATTGCATCAGAAGTTCCAGCTACATCCAAACAACCTAATTCCGACTCAAAGTCCAACAATATGAGATAAACCAACTTCCAGGTTCAGATTTCCAAAAGACCTTCCCATGTTTAGGGAGTTAGAGTTCCTAAGAGCCTCAAAGGGACTCAGGGCAGTGCTTACACCCCAAAACATTTCGCAATCAAAGCATTGTGCAGTGTGTAAAGGCCAGCTCTCAGATGTCCAAGTTCAGAGGGAACTCAAGGTCCCAAAGCAAGGCTCATAGGAGAGGGGCAGAACTTAAGATTCTAGGAATAGGTATCAGTGCACAAAGGGGAAAGGGATCTGGGATAGATAAGGCAAGCTAGTGGTAATGCCCGGCAATTGGGATGCTGGCACACCCCTTACCAGCCTGCTAGTCAAGCATTGAGAGTTAGGATCCATTGTGGATCAAGCCAAGGCCTGGACAGTAATGAGCATACTGTCAGGCCAAGAGCTTAGCTCAGCACATAGAAAGGAACATGGGTAGAGGATTCATAACAGAAACAGAAGCAAAGAAAGGAGATACGAAGCACAAATTATAGCATATAAGCAATAAAGTAAAGAAGAAGCCTGAAGTTGTAAAGTAAACACATAGGGGTGAAGCAAAATATTTAAATAAATAAAATACCAGTTTCACAAAATAAGTAAGCAAAAATAGACTTGAAAGAACCAAATTGCAAACAGCAGTTCCAAAAGATCTCAAGCAAAGCAGGAATAGAAAATAGTATTGCAAGAAAAAGTGAGTTCAGTGTGTGAGTTGGTGTATTTTCGTATGTTTCTGATTTCTGAGAATTGATTCATGATAGAAATAGGGAGGACTAGGTCCTTATATAGTTTTAAAAATGAGTAAGGCAGGCAAAGAGTGCACAAACGTAGAAATAGCAATCAATTAGTGTCAATGAAGACAACTGGAATCCTTTAATTAAGGAGTCCAGTTCAAATAGTTAGCCAGGACAGAATAAAGAAAAGAAATCAGTTCAATAGGGATGATTAGGGCAAAGAAACCACATAATCCACAAACAAGGTCAAATATATAGTGAGTAATTAAGGAAAGTTGGAATAATAGCGTATTTATAAAGTAAAATAGGGCATCAGTTTGGAAAGAATCAACCAAGAGGATCCTGGATCCCATTGTAATCACAAGGAATCCCAAATAATTAAGGAAAGAGTCATACAAGTATAGAAATAATTCAAACATTGGCACAGAATCGCAGTAGGAAAACACGAGACTATGTATTTAAGGAAAACATCACAGGTATAGGATTCTTACACAAAAGGATTACAAAAACACAACCAGTAGGGTAAAAAGAGATTCAATCGCAAGAAATTAGTGATGAATCACTAGCATGATTAAAGGGATTTCAAAATCAATCCTTAGTGAAATCTTTTGAACGGGGAAGTTTTTTTTTATAAAAACATATAGTTCAAACAAAAGAAGAGTCTAACGATGAAATTTTCAGAATCACAGGCAAGTAGAATTCCGAGTTTGATTACAGGCTTATAGTGAGTCTGAAAGCCTAGGGTTCCAAAGTGAAACCCTAATACCATTTACCTAAGGAAAACCCCCAAATTTTAGGGTTTCAAATTGAATCAGACAAAGAGGTGAGAAATCAAGGTTATTGAGAGAGGCACACATACATAGACAAATATAGAAGAAAGAGAAGCTACGCGTTTTAAAACAAAAGTAGTCAAGAACATGCTTAGCAAGAATATCAACAAACTCAAAGTTAAACATATATAACAAAGAATAGCAAAAGGTCTTACATAATCAGAAGAGAAATAAATGAACATACTCGAACACAGTAAGAAATAAACACATAAAGAGAGCCAAAATCAGAAAATGTTTACAACAAACGTTTTCCAGAAACCTTAAAAATTGATTTCGAACGGTTTTGAAAAAAGAAATTTGGGGAAAACCCTTGAAATGTCAAGTAACACTTAGGCATGTCACAAATCTAAAAGAAATAAGCCAGTACAGAACCTTAGAAGGCTTAAAATGGTAGAGGAAACCCTAGAATGAGAAGGTCTTGAGGAAAGTCGAATCCTGAGTCAAAAGGCTCATATTGCTTCGAACTTGCCGGAAAATGGCCGGAGAAGCCATGGATCTTATAGATCTGGGACATATCTAAAGGGAACCATGGAAGTCGGCCTCCGAACCCTAGTTAGCTTAGGTTCAATGATGAAGGAGAGTGAGTACAGGCCACATCTGGCCAAGAATGTCATGGATTCTTATGGAAATAGGACGGAAGTAGGTAGAAATTAACTAGGGTTTCGGGGAGGGCTAGAGAGGATTTTGGAGGTGAAGAGAATTTAAGGGCGACGGACATGATAGAATGAATTAGGGTAAAGGGGGTAGGGGAATTAAAAAAGGAAAGAATGAATCATGGCCGTTGATCAAAATGATCAACGGTGACGAGTCTGAAAACGGGTCATGGGATTGGGTTAAAATTAAAATTGGGTCGTTTAATGTGTGGGTGGAATTGGGGTCAATTGAGGCTGAAATTGCAATTAGAAATGGCTATGTGTTAAATAGCCAATTTTTTCCTTTTTATTTTATAAAAATATTTAAAAATAATTTTAAAAATAAATTAAAAGCACTAAACTAATTAATAATACGTAAATATTAATCTAAAAATACTGAAAATAATTTTGTAACTAGAAAATGCTATTAATTGTAAGATATACTATAATTGTAATTATATGCATTAACTTTAAAAATGCCAAATAAATTTATAAAAATATGCAAAAATCACCTTAATTATATTTTGATGTAAATATCAAGATGGAAATAAATTATTCACCAAAAATGATAATTTTGGAAATAATTATTGGATTTTGCATTGTTAAAATAGATAATAAATTGATTTTAAAAATTTTAAAATTTTGGGAAAAATACTGAAACTTTTGGGCATGCTTATATATGCATACACATGATATTTTGAAGGTATTTTGGGTATAAAATACATAGGGGGAAAATTGGGTATCAACATCTGCCCCTTTTACCCGAGAGGGACGAAGGAGTTGTCAGGTAAAGATGTGACGGGCAATTTTGACCGGAAAAAAAGGGTTTGCAAAGAATTTTGACCGAGCTCTGGTTCCTGAGCTGCCTACATATCCCTAGTTTTACAGGAATCAGTCCATATGTAGTTCAGGATCCATTGACGGAATATGCCGTTGGATATTTTCGAAAGATGGACGCATTGTTCAGGTTTGGAAAGATGATCAGAGTCTAGTGGGTTGTGGGAACCGAAGCAGGATCTCTCCTATTGAGACAGTCATTTATAGCCGGTGTACCTGCAAGTGAGTAATGCAAACATATATTGTGTATAAATTTAAATGTGATGCAAGTTCCCGTTGGACCATGAATGTTGTCTACGGACGGTTAGGGTGACATCCCCAGACCATGACGTCCTGGGCCATGAAGCGTATAATGAAGGATTCGCAGGCTATGAAATGTTGTTATCGAGCTATGAGAATGATGCCTCCAAACCATGATGCCTTTGAATAATGATGTGTACAAGATAAAAATGGGGTACTCAGGTCATGGCATGGTGTTCTCGAGCTATGCAAATGGTGCCTCCAAACAATGACGCCTTTGGATGATTTGGCGATCTTTTAGCCTATGAAATATACAAGGTGGCGATCTTTCAGCCGATGCAAAGTATGAACTATAAGTGGCGATCTTTCAGCCGATGCGAGATTTAAATGAAGTGGCGATATTTCAGCCGATGTAAAGTGTAAATATAAATGGCGATCTTTCAGTCGATGTGAGAATTTAAATGAAGTATTGATATTTCAGCCGATGTAAAGTGTAAATACAAGATGGCGATCTTTCAGCCGATGTGAGAATTTAAATAGATGGTTGTATTTCAGCCAATGTAAAGATGAAGTGGCGATATTTTAACTGATGCAAGATTTAAATGAAGTGGCGGTATTTCAGCCAATGCAATTATGGAGACAGAGCTTAGTCCCGGATGGCAGAATAGTAGCCTTATACAATGCAAGAAATGCAGATGGAGGCAGAGCTAAACCTCGGAAGGCAGAATAGTAGCCTTATGCAACTCAGACAAATGTAGATGGAGACAATGCTTAGTCTCGGAAGGCAGAAAGGTAGCCCTATACAATGGAGAGAGATGCAGATAGAGACAGAGCTTAGTCCCAGAAGGCAAAATAGTAGCTTTATGCAATGCAAGAAATGCATATGGAGGTAGAGCTTAGTTTCGGAAGGCCAAAAGGAAGCCTTATGCAATGTAGAGAAATGCAGATAGAGATAATGCTTAGTCTCGGAAGGCAGAAAGGTAGCCTTATGCAATGCAGAGAAATGGAGATGGAGACAATGCTTAGTATCAGAAGGCAGAAAGGTAGCCTTATGCAATGCAGAGAAATGCAGATGGCAAGTAATGGTAAAATCTCTTAGTTGATAGCCGATTGCGATGTTGTGGCTACTAGGGATGTTGTGTAAATAGATGATGACTCTGAGAGTTGTATTCTTGAAAAAGTGTGAGTGTGTAATCGTATCTGATGATTTTATGTCTTGGGCGCCTGCATTCAAAGAAAAATTGTGAGTTTTGTAAAAGGGGAAGGTTAGTACATCTCCCCGTGGACTTTGCTTGTCCCGCTTGGCGTGGTTCTCATTGGGGCAGCATCGCTAAACAAAGTTATTTTGATGTAGTCAAGCATGATTTAGTAAAAACGTAATAGAAATACATAGTTGAATATAGTTCTCTTTAGATGAACCGACAACTGCGACGCGGTTCAAGACATTGCAACCTCTCTCGCTCCGATATTTTGAGGGTCCTCCTCAAAATTGTGCCAAGTGTCCAATGGTGGGGGGGAAATGAAATTTTTATTGAATTGTGACCGAACCCATAGGGCTGCCTACGTATCCCCTCTTAAATGGGAATAAGGTCAGGCGTAGTTCAAATTACATCATAAAGAAATCATAAATGGCTACACATAGTATCGCTTGACTGCATCTGAATTGATCGGCTTCGGCCAAACTTCTCCGTCCATTTCTACAAGTATGAGGGCTCCTCCTGTCAGAACCCGGTGAACTATGTACGGGCCCTTCCAGTTGGGAGAGAATTTCCCCTTGGCTTCGTCTTGATATGGGAATATTTTTTTTCAACACCAGTTGTCCCGGTGTAAACCGTCCTGGCTTGACTCTTTTGTTGAAGGCTCTAGACATTCTGTTCTGATACAATTGACCATGGCCAACTGCATTCATTCTCTTCCCATCTATTAGAGCTAATTGCTCGTAGCAGTTTTTTACCCATTCTGCGTCGTCAAGTTTTGCTTCGTGTATGATCCTCAAGTAGGGAATTTCTACCTCGGCGAGAATGACTGCCTTTGCACCATAAACCAATATATAGGGAGTTGCCCCGGTTGATATGCAAACTATGGTACAATATCCCAATAAGGTAAATGACAACTTATCATGCCACTGCTTATGCTTTTCTATCATTTTCCTTAGTATCTTCTTAATGTTCTTGTTGGCCGCTTCTACAGCTCTATTCATCTGAGGTCTGTAGGCTGTAGAATTTTTGTGTTTGATTTTGAATGTTTCACGCATGGATTTCATCAAGTCACTCTTGATATTGGAACCATTATCAGTAATGATCGACTCTAGGATGCCGAATCGACAAACAATGCGGTCGTGACAAAATCTGCCACAACTTTCTTGGTCATTGCCTTGTATGACGCCGCTTCAACCCATTTGGTGAAATAATCAATGGACACTAGAATGAACCTATGCCTATTTGATGCGGCAGGCTCGATAGGTCCAATAACATCCATTCCCAAAACGACAAATGGCCATGGCGAGCTTGCTGCAGTAAGCTCATTTGGAGGCACCTTTATCATGTCTGCATGTATCTGACAGCGATGGCACTTTCGGACCGTTTCCATAGTCATCCAAAAATATCCTGCTCGGAGTATCTTTTTTGCTAAGAAAAAATCCTTTATATGTGGGCCGCAGGTCCCTGCATGAACTTCTTCTCATAACCTGGATGTTTCCTTTGCTTCGACACACCTTAGTAATCCCAAATGGGGACTCCTCCTATACAAGATTCCTCCACTATGAAAGAGGTTGGATAACCTCTGAAGTGTGCGTCTTTTAGTAGCATTTGCAAGTTTTGCATATCCTCCCGTTGCCAAATATTCCTTGATATCGTGAAACCAGGTTTTCCATCTGCTTCTTCCTTGACATGAGCACAGTAAGGTGGTTGATCATGAATTTTCATCGGGATAGGATCAATGAAATTCTTATCTAGATGTTGGATCATAGATGACAAAGTGGCCAATGCATCGGCAAACTCATTCTGTGTTATGGGACCATGCTCGAATTCTGTCTTTGTATGCCTCTTCCTCAACTCCTATACATGGTGCAGATAAGGGAGTATATTGGAGTTCTTGGTTGCCCATTCTTCTCGGACCTAATGTATGAGCAAATCTGAATCCCCGATCACTAGTAGCTCCTGAATGTTCATATCAATGGCCAATTTGAGCCCTAAGATGTCGGCTTCGTATTCAGCCATGTTGTTGGTGCACGGGAACCTAAGCTTGGTAGACACCAGATATTGTTGACCTATTTCTGATACTAGAACTGCTCCTATTCCAACTTCTTTGAAGTTTGCTGCTCCGTCGAAGAACATTCTCCAACAATCATAGGATTCTGCAATATCTTCTCCTATGAAAGAGACCTCATCGTCAGGCAAAATACATTTTTAGAGGCTCGTATTCTCCGTCCACGGGATATTTGGCAAGATGATCTGTCAATGTATGTCCTTTGATTGCCTTCTGACTCACGTAAACAATGTCGAATTCACTTAGTAGGATTTTCCACTTTGCTAGCTTGCCCATGGGCATGGGCTTCTAGAAGATATACTTCAGTGAATCCATTCTCGATATGAGATAACTGGTATAGGCACAAAAATAATGCCTCAACTTTTGAGCTACCCAAGTCAAAGCATAACAGGTGCGCTCTAATAGAGAATATCGGGCCTCGTCTGGGGTGAACTTCTTACTGAGGTAATAGATGGCTTGCTCCTTCCTCCATGTTTCGTCATGTTTCCCTAAAACACAACCGAATGCTACATCCAATACTGTAAGGCAGAGCAATAGCGGTCTGCCCGGTTCGGGCGGAACCAGAACTGGCAGCGTTGATAGGTATCCCTTGATTCTGTCAAAGGCTTTCTGACAATTATCAGTACATTTAGTAGTAGAATCTTTTTTCAACATCTTAAAGATTGGCTCACAAATGACAGTGGATTGAGCTATGAACCGGTTGATATAATTGAGTCTTCCCAAGAAACTCATGACCTCTTTCTTGTTCTTTGGCGATGGAAATTCTTGAATGGCCTTAACCTTTGATGGATCTAGATCTATTCCTCGGTGACTTACGATGAACCCAAGCAACTTTCCAGCAGGGACCCTGAATGCACACTTGGCGGGATTCAGTTTCAGATTGTACCTCTTTAGTCTATTGAAGAATTTTCTCAGATCTTCCATATGGTCAATGGCTTTCTTGGATTTGATAATGACATCGTCTACATACACCTCGATCTCTCTGTGTATCATGTCATGGTAAATAGTAGTCATGGCCCTCATGTAGGTGGCCCCAGCATTCTTTAATTGAAACGGCATCACTTTGTAGCAATACATCCCCCATGTCATAATAAAAGCCGTTTTCTCAGTGTCTTCCTCATCTATCCATATCTGATGATACCCAGCAAAACAATCAACAAATGACTGCAGCTTGTGCTTGGCACAGTTGTCAATCAGAATGTGTATGTTTGGCAATGGGAAGTCCTCTTTCGGACTAGCCCAGTTGAGGTCCTGGTAGTCGACACAGACTCTGACCTTCCCGTCCTTCTTGGCACTGGCACAATGTTGGCTAACCATGTTGGATACTCCACTACCCTGAGGACCTTGGCTTTGACTTGTTTGGTGACTTCTTCCTTGATTTTCAAACTCATGTTAGGTTTGAACTTTCTGAGCTTCTATTTTACTGGCGGGCATGCAGGATCAGTTGGTAGTTTGTAAGCCACAATAGATGTACTGAGACCGGTCATATCATCATATGACCATGCAAATATGTCCTCATATTCCATTAGAAATTCCGTGTACTCTTCCTTTTCTGATGATGACATATGAACACTGATACGTGTTTCTTTGACGTTCTCTGTATCTCCCAAGTTGACAGTCTCAATTTCGTCCAAGTTAGACATAGGTCTATTCTCAAAATCCTCAACCTCTTTAACGATCTCTTCTGGTATATCATCCTCTTTCGAGTCTATATCTATTTGTTGCGTTGTCTCGTTGCATGCCACAATCGTCGGTTCATAAAGATAAGTAATAGTAATGCTATGTAAATAAAATAAACGATAGAAAAAATAATAAGCGCTTTGATATAAGAAACTGAAATGATTTGATAAATTTCATAATTGTTTTGAACATTGGAGCTATTATTTTCGAAATTAAAATGCGGAAAGAAAATCAACTAGCGAAAAATAAAGATGATGCATGGTGCTTTGTTCAGCCTTGCTACCCCGAAGCTTTCCGGGCCCTGGTGGTTCTAACGGACCAATTGTTGAGGCGTGCTCCTCGGCTCATGGCTTGTATGGAAGGGACTTCCTCCCCCTGCTCCTCGAAAATGACACAACAGTCCATATTATCATCCTCCAGGAACAAGTTCCTCATTGCTGCTAATGCTTCCTCTTCTTTCGACCCATATATGAATTCGGTTGATTGAAAAGTCTACTTCAGATGGGGTATCAGATGCCAATGGGTAGTAAAGACTGCTCCATGGTGGAGACCTGTGGTCGAACTCTTCCTAAGTGTATTCATATCCCAAACCAAAAGTGGTACCATGTTTCTTTAGCTTGATAGGTTTGGTGATTCCCTCGAGGTCCTTGCTGAGTCCCTTGCCAGGTTCATATCCGCTCCAATTCAGTATGCTTTCAATGTTGTTATCCCACAATTTATCCGTGTCCACAGCATTGACTCGCTCAATGTGATGGTAAGTTTCCCCACCTATCTTTCTCCTTCCTCCGATAGCTGGAATGGTTTGGCGACTGTATATGGGTTTGCTACCGTCGCCGTGAATAATCACCTTTTGGTGATTCCACTCAAATTTCACCGCATGGTGTAGGGTCGATGCTACGGCTCCAACGGCATGAATCCAGCACCGTCCCAATAACAAATTGTAGGACGCTGGGATGTCTATCACTTGAAAGTCAACATCGAACCTAGTCGGTCCCATTTGCAGACACAAACTGATTTCCCCAATAGTGGACCTTTGGGATCCATAGAAAGCTTTGACATTGATGGACCCCATCCTTGATCTTATGCATGCTCTTTCCTAATGTTCTGAGAGTCACCAGGGGACAAATGTTGAGGCCGGATCCTCCGTCAATCAAAATCCTGGTGATGAAATAATCCTCGCATTGCACAGTGATGTGCAATGCCTTGTTGTGGCTCAGCCCTTTTGGTGGCAACTCATCTTCGTGGAAAGTGATTTTGTGACTTTCCAATATTTGTCCCACCATGTTCGCCATTTCTCCTCCAGTTATGTTACCGGGTACATATGTCTCACTCAGTATTTTCAACAAGGCATCCTTATGTGCAGCAGAGCTAGGATAGAGATCTGTGCCGATGTTTTATTCAGTTGATCAATGACTGAGTAGTCTTTTGCTTGTATCTTCCTCCAGAGGTCATCAGGCCCAGTTTCGGTAGGCCGTCCAGAGGTCTTCTTACTCGATTCAACTAAATGTTCCGGAGTATAAACCATGCCGGTCCTGGTCATACCCTGTGCTGCAATTGTTTCTCGATTTAGCTTTTCCTTTCCTTCGTGCCTCGGCTGTGTAGTCCTAGAGGATGGTCTTTATGTGGAATGGTGCTATGGCTGAAATTGCCACAATGATGGGTGCCTTTGCTTTGGGAGGTAACACAGCAACTTCAAATGGTGCAGGTGCCTTTGGGGATCCAAACTCGGCCTCATTTGTTTTGAGCGCCTTTACAAAATGAGGTGCTTCGAACTCAAGCGGTATAGACATGTTTACTTCAGCATCCCCAGAAGGCTAGATCTGGACTACAATCGGATTAAGTGTGACTGCTGGTTTATTTGGTTCGTCACCTTGAGTGACCAATCTGATCGATCCTTTAGGGTCCCAATCATCTTCTATCTCTATCATATCAACGCCTCGACCTTTGTGGTCAGGCAGAGGGTTGTTGAGGACATTCAGAGCGGGCTCCTTTGCCAAAATGATTTTGTTGTCAATGAAAGCCTGAATCTTGTCCTTCAAGGAGCGGCACTCATCAATAGTATGACCCTTCATGTCGGAATAGTATGCACAGGTCTTGTTCGGGTTGACCTATTGGGAAAGATTTTCTGGAGCTATGGCAAGGATAGGGGTAACGTAACCAGCAGCTTTAAGCATTTCATACAACTGGTCGATAGGTTCGGCAATGGTGGTGTATTATTTGGGGGGGTCTGCTGTCGAAGTTTGGTCTGGGCCTAGGGAAATATTGGCGAGGCGATTGATAGTGAGCTTGTTGGGTATTGTAGGCTTGGTAGACGTGTGCTGGTTGGGAGTATTTGGGTGATGTAGACTGGTATAGGTGGAGATAATTGGTAAGTAGGTGGCAGAGCTTGGTAGGAAGGCGAGGGTGCTTGGTAATTTGGTATAGGTTGATATGTGAGCGGAGGTAATGGGTAGGTTTGGTATTTGACTGGGGATTTTGTCCTCTCTGCAACTATTACGACACTCACATCCCTTTTCTTGTATGTGCCACCAGGCTATAGAGCCTTGTTGGTAGCTTGCAATGCTTCAAACTTAGTGACCATACCACTTTTAATGCCTTCCTCGATCCTCTCCCCTAGCTTGATGATGTCAGAAAATTTCTGGCCTTCAATTAACATTAGCTTCTATAGTACTGTGGGTCTTGAGCCCGAACAAAAAACCTGTTCATTTATTCTTCATCTAAAGCCGGCCTAACCTTAGCGGCTTCAAATCTCCAACGAGTAGCATACTCGCGGAATGACTCCGTGGGTTTCTTCTTTAAATTCTAGATATAGAACACATCCGGCACATTCTCTGTATTGAATATGAACCTATCCATGAAATCTAATGCCATACCTACCCATTTCATCCACTTCTTGGGGTCTTGGCTGATGTACCAAGATAGAGCATCACCTTTCAGACTTCTCATAAAGAGCTTCATACGGATCTTTGCATCTCTTCCGACTTCAACCAATTTATCACAGTATGTCCTCAAATGGACTCTGGGATCCCCTGTGCCATCAAACATTTAGAACTTGGGACGTTTGTACCCCTCCGGAAGTTCGACATCTGGTTGGATGCAAAGGTCCTCATAATTCAGCCCCTCGATACTCTTGTTTCCTTCAACACCCTGGACTCGGCTAGTCAGCTTCTTGAGCTCTGCGGCCAGATTCATGATAAGTGATTCTTTGTGATTAGACTCGGGTGTGCTTGAAATGGGTTGAGTAGAATGCAGCATGGTTTCCACATAAATAGGGTTATTATGATGAGGGTAAGAATGGTCATTTATGTAGTTTAGTGGTTCAGGGATGAGCAGCGGGGTGTTGTAATGGCGATGGGGAGCGGGTTGGTTTTGTGGTTTCAGGATGTTTGGAGGTGTGGGGTTTTGAGTGTTGGGAAAGTTGACATCTGGGGTAGTTAGGGAAAATGACAAGCTGGCCAAATTCTGGACTTGGTCCAGTTGTTCCTAAAATTTCAATAACTTTTGTTCAAGCTGGGAGGCACTTTCCTTGGAAGCCTGAATACCCTGAGAAGTCTATACCCTTTCAACCGAGCTCTCCTTCCTGATATTGCTCAAGTCTTCCATTTTCCCCCTGTTCTTGTTTCTGATAGGACTTGGAGGAGGAGGAGGTGGAGGGCCCTTGGATCTCGTAGAATAAGAGGATGATGCCAGAGTGCACGGACTAACCTTTTGGGGAGGGGAATAAAACAAAAAGTGAAAACAAAAAGGTGACAAGTTAGTGTGGATCATGAGGATAAAAACATTGCAATATTTAAACATATAGTGCAAGAATATAAATCGTATCCTAATTTGGGAGCCTCGTTGTGCCCGAGGTAGGCCTAGTGACAAGTTGATTTGGAGAACTTATAATGCTAAATACCTCATTTTATTGATAAAAATAAGACGAATCCCAAAACAACACTAAAATTGCGGAAAATAAAAATGTCATTAATGGCCATTGGCCTTATTACATTTAAAGCAAAAAGAAAAGAATCATATCTATTTGGTCCCAAAAGGACCTTCCGTAGGTTGAATGTTCTCGTTGATCAAATCCTCTAGTTCGCGTAGATTCTGCAGTAGAAATGCTTTTGCCAGGTTCTCTCCTTCGTTTCCCTCGGCATTCTGGCAGTCGGTGACTCTCTTTCTCACTTTTCATTCCAATTCTAGCAGATTATATTCCAAATACTCCAGCTTTTTGCTAGCCTTAGTGACCCTCTCTTTCCATTCATTGATTTGGTCACTTGATGGGATATTCCTCCACCAAGTCAGCAAGAGTGAGGGTATACTGACCATACCGAAGTCGGGGACCTTGTTCTCTATTTTCTGCAAAACAAAAGGGTTAAGACCATACCCCCCACCGAACTCGACTATTTAAACCAATAATTAGCATTAAAGAATTTAGTTCTCCAAATAAATGCACAGACGTGGTAGTGTCTGTTTGGGTTCCAAGGAAACCTAGTGGACTTTGGACAAGGCTATCTTAAAGAGTCATTATGCGGAGAACATAACAAACTCGACTAGGTTTGACATTGATGCATGCACAATTGAACAGAGTAAGGTTTCTATGGGGTGTTAGACCGGTACCCTTGAGCGGACAACTCAAGAGGGAAAGGCACGAAATCATCGACTGCATCGGTGATCGACTGGTTTTATCGCAAATACGCCTTTGTCAAATTTAGGGGGTAATATTATCGGAAGGGCACAACCACTCATTAAAAGTGTCGCTGTGGTATTTGTTTGGCACGAGTGGAATATGATGTTGAAGATGCAATTACAAGAATGAAACAAATTATCATGTATTTACACGTTCATAAAGTAATTATTACAATAATTGCTCACAATTACGACTGTATCGAAGGAAAACGGTAAAATCATTAAATAAAAGAAAACAAAGAGCCAAGTAAGTTTCGGAGTAGAAGAGAGATAAAGACATTAAATAAATGCAATAAATAAGCAATAAAGTCACAAATAACATGAAATGGTAAAAGCCTAAAGAAGTCCCCAGTAGAGTAGCCATGCTGTCGATGCCCCCTTTTTCTCTAAGGCGAAATCGGGTTTACGACATTTAGGAGTACAACTCTATTCCTTTTGGGAATTTGGGTTTTTGAGATTTAGAAGAGTCGTCACCTAATGATTAAGTGCATTAGAACACTAAGAAATTAAAATAAAAGAAGAACCAGAGAACGGGTAAGGGCTTGAAATTATCTCGGGGGGAAGGTGTTAGGCACCCCCTAAGATCCACTAGTGTGGTTCCCGGACATGTTATAATTGTGACTTCACTTAGCAAGTAAATAAATAAGGGTTTAAGCAAAGGGAGTTTTCACATAATATTGCAAGTAAATTGAAATTTTGAGGAGAAGTAGAGAGGGCAGAAATTTTAGGAAAAGATTTAAACAATAAATGAAAAAAACAAGTAAAGGGAAAGGAGGGTCCTAGGTTTATAATCAATATGTATCACATCAATGCAATATCCATCAACCACTCCACAGAAGAGGGGTCGCACGTGATATTAGCGCACCGGTTCTCATATCTATACCTACCCTTCCCATCCCGTTAAGGTATTAAAGCGCGGAATGGTATTGTTACTTATTGTATGCTATTACGCTCCCCAATCCTATCAGTCTCGGAGGCAGTGAGACTACTAATCCTAAAGGGAGGGAATTGGGTCCTTTCATAAGTTAAAAAAGAGGATAAAAGTCTAGGCGACAAACAAAAAACATAATCAAATAGGGGAGAAACAAACAGCAGTTAAGGCTCAAACAGGCCCCCTCACTCAAAGGCAAATATGTAGCATGACTTCCAATACTGGTTATGGTCTGAATTAAATTTAAAAGCATTAGGACAGGCTGATTTATCACATATTTCTCAGATAAGGAGTCCAAATTAGCCTTGTCTAGATATAGTTTATCAAGAACTGACACAATTAATTAACTACCTAATGGTTTGCCTAAGTGAGACCTACAGGCATGATATCTAGTAAAGCATATTGATTTTAAGGAAAAGGTTGCTGGTTTTATAAACAAAGATCTACAGATTTTAAACGACCTTATGACTGGTTTTAGACGTATAGATGAAATAGGCGAGGCTGATTCGATTGATTATTCCTATAGGAAAGTTGTCTAAGCGTTATTGGTTTTAAGCGATTACATAGATGCAAGAGTCCTATAGGCATGGTATCTAGAATGAAGTTGATTATTATTAGACTTATGATTATTTTCCTAATGACATGTATATGCAGAAGTACAGAAAAACCTAAGATCATGATTTCTATATGCAGCAAATGCAGAAGTACAGGAGCTTAAAGGCATGATATCTAAGATGCAGAAGTAAAGAACCTATAGGCTAAGATGCAGAAGTAAAGAACCTATAGGCATGATTTCTAAGATGAAAAGTGCAGAATTTATATGTAACCTATAGGCATAATTTCTAAGATGCAAAGCGCAGAATTTATAGATAACCTATAGGCATGATTTCAAAGTTGCAAAGTGAAGAATTTATAAGTAACCTATTTACATAATTTCTAAGATGCAGAAGTAAAGAATTTATAAATAACCTATAGGCATGATTTTCTACCCTTTTCATACATTCATCCTATCCCTTTTTCCACTAACACCCCAGTAGTCATTACAAATTATTACAGTCCAGAGTGAATAAAAAAAAATAACAAAATTACATCAGAAGTTCCAGCTACATCCAAGCAACCTAATTCAGACTCAAGGTCCAACAATATGAGAGAAACCAACTTCCAGGATCAGATTTCCAAAAGACCTTCCCATGTTTAGGGTGTGTCAGAGTTCCCAAAAGCCTCAAAGGGACTCAGGGCAGTGCTTACACCCCAAAACATTTCAGAATCAAAGCATAACGTAGTGTGGAAAGGCCAGCTCTCAGATGTCCAAGTTCAGAGGGAACTCAAGGTCCCAAAGCAGGGCTTATAGGAGAGGGGCAGAACTTAGGTTTCTAGGAATAGGTGTCAGTGCACAAAGGGGAAAAGGATCAGTGAGAGATAAGGCATGCTAGTGGTCATGCCCAGCAATTGGGATGTAGGCACACCCCTGACCAGGCTGCTAGTCAAGCATTGAGAGTTAGGATCCATTGTGGATCATGCCAAGGCCTGCACAGTAATGAGGATACTGTCAGGACAAGAGCTTAACTCAGCACATAGAAGGGAATAGGGGTAGAGGATTCATAACAAAAACAGAAGCAAAGAAAGGACATATGAAGCACAAATTACAGCATATAAGCAATAAAGTAAACAAAAAGCCTGAAGCTGTAAAGTAAACACATAAAGGGTGAAGTAGAATATTTAAATAAAGGACATACCAGCTTCACAAAATAAGTAAGAAAAAATAGCCTTGAAAGAACCAAATTGTAGATAGCAGTTCCAAAAGATCTCAAGCAACGCAGGAATAGAAAACAATATTGCAAGAAAAAGTGAGTTCAGTGTGTGAGTTGGTGTATTTTCGTGTGTTTCTGATTTCTAAGAATTGATTCATGATAGAAAGAGGGAGGACTAGGTCCTTATATAGTTTTGAAAATGAGTAAGGCATGCAAAGAGTGCACAAACATAGAAATAGCAATCAATTAGTGTCATTTAAGACAACTGGAATCCTTTAATTAAGGAGTCCAGTTCAAACAGTTAGTCAGGGCAGAATAAGGAAAAGAAATCAGTTCAATAGGACTGATTAGGGCAAAGAAACCATATAATGCATAAAAAAGGTCAGATACATAGTGATTAATTAAGGAAAGTTGGAATAATAGCATAATATAAAGTAAAATAAGGCATCAGTTTGAAAAGAATCAATAAAAAGGAGCACGGATCCAATTGTAATCACAAGAAATCCCAAATAATTAAGGAAAGAGTCATACAAGTATAGAAATAATTCAAACATTTGCAAAGAATCACAGTAGTAATACACGAGACTATGTATTTAAGGAAAACATCACAGGTATAGGATTCTCACACAAAAGGATCAAAATAACACAACTAGTAGGGTAAAAGGAGATTCAATCGCAAGAAAACAGTGATGAATCACTAGCATGATTAAAGTAATTTCAAAATCAATCCTTGGAGAAATCTTTTGCAATGGAAGTTTTTTTTTATAAAAGCATATAGTTCAAACAAAAGAAGAGTCTAACGATGAAAGTTTCAGAATCACAGGCAAGTAGAATTTCGAGTTCGATTACAGGCTCATAGTGAGTCTAAAAGCCTAGGGTTCCAAAGTGAAACCCTAATACCATTTACCCAAGGAAAAACCCCAAATTTTAGGATTTCAAATTGAGTCAGACAAAGCGGTGAGAAATTAAGGTTATTAAGAGAGGCACACATACATAGACAAATGTATAAGAAAGAGAAGCTACGCGTTTTAAAACAAAAGTAGTCAAGAACATGCTTAGAAAGAATATCAACAAACTCAGAATTAAACATATATAGCAAAGAACATCAAAAGGTGTTGCATAATCAGAAGAGAAATAAACGAACAGAATCGAACACAATAAGAAATAAATACATAAAGAGAGCCAAAATCAGAAAATGTTTACAGCAAACATTTTCCAGAAATCCTAAAAATCGTATTCGAACGGTTTTGAAAAAGAAAATTTGGGGAAAACCCTTGAAACGTAAAGTAAAGCTTAAGCATGTCGCAAATATAAAACAAATAAGTACAAAACCTTAGAAATCTTAAAAATGGAAGAGGAAACCCTAGAATGAGAAGGTCTTGAGGAAAGTCGGATCTTGAGTCAAAAGGCTCATATTGCTTCGAACTTGCTGGAAAATGGACAGAGAAGCCACGGATCTTGCAGATCTGGGACAGATCTAAAGGGAACCATGGAAGTCGGCCTCCGAACCCTGGTCAACTTAGGTTCAATGATGAAGGAGAGTGAGTACAGGCCACCTCTGGCCAAGAATGTCATGGATTCCGGTGGAAATAGGACGGAAGTAGGTAGAAATTAACTAGGGTTTCGGGGAGGGCTAGAGAGGATTTAGTAGGTGAAGAGAATTCAAGGGCGGCGTACATGATAGAATGAATTAGGGTAAAGGGGGTAGGGGAATTTGAAAAGGAAAGAACGAATCATGGTCGTTGATCAAAATGATCAACGATCTAGACTAAAGGGGAAACCGGACGGGTCTGAAAATGGGTCATGGGGTTGGGTTAAAATTAAAATTGGGTCGTTTAATATTGGGGTGGAATTGGGGTCAATTGAGGCTGAAATTGCAATTAGAAATGGCTTTGTTTTAAATAGCCACTTTTCTCCTTTTTAATTTATAAAAATAGTTAAAAATAATTTTAAAAACAAATTAAAATCACTAAACTAATTAATAATATGTAAATATTAATTTAAAAAATACTAGGAATGATTTTATAACTGTAAAATGCTATTAATTGTAAGATAGGCTATAATTGCAATTATATGCAATTTAGCTTTAAAATGCCAAATAAATTTATAAAAATATGCAAAAATCACCTTAACTATATTTTGGTATAAATATGAGGATGGAAATAAATTATTCACCAAAAATGATAATTTTGGGAATAATTATTGGATTTTGTATTGTTAAAATAGACAATAAATTAATTTTAAAAATCTTAAAATGTTGGGAATAATACTAAAACTTTTGGGCATGTTTATATATGCAGACACATGCTATTTTGAAGGTATTTTGGGTATAAAATAGATAGTGGAAAAATTGGTTATCAACAGATAGGAAGCAGGTTATACTAAGGGTTGACAAGATGAGTCACTTACGAGCCGACTTTTAGGATGACGATAGCCCATACAGGTGCCAGGCTCAGCATATGTGGCATTGCAAAATTGTCTTAGGAAGAGACACCATCAAACCAGATCTCTACCATGCTGGTTGTACCGCCCACTATTTAGGATGGCTGGAAGACAATCACAACGATTTGGGTCAGCCGGGGTTTGTTCAAGGTCACAGGATCATCGATGAAAAGGCTGAAGCACAGGTAAAGTACAACCAATTGAGCAAAAGGATGCAGGAATGTGAAAATGAGCGTTGTGAAATACAAGAATCCAATCAAAAACTAATTGGAGAATGGAAGGATATGGCTGTCATCGCCAACAAACGACTGATCTACTTATAGCGGGGTATAGTGGAACTAGAAAAGAAGTTTCTGAAGAGGGTCAAAGATTGCCGAGTTGCTGAGGGAAATGAAGGCTGACATATGGCTAGTGCCTACTTGCTACTGGGACTGTGCGAGCTAGGAGAGCTGTTCGAGGGAGCTAACACTGCCGAATCTGGGGAAGGTCCTTCTGGGACCAAATAGATAGGAGTTTTTCCCTTTTGCTTCGAAAAATGTAATAAGGCCTATAGCCACTAGTGACATTTTTATTTCATGTTATTTATGTCATTTTGGGATTCGTCTTATTTTCTTATCAATAAAATAAGACATTTAGCATTCTAAGTTCTCCAAATTTACTTGTCGCTAGGCCTACCTCAGGCACAACAACGTCCCCAAAATTAGGACACGCTTTATATTTCCTACACTACGTGTTTAAATATTGCAACATCCTTTCTTATAATCCGTACTAACTTGTTACCTTTTTGTTTTTGCTTTTGTTTATTCCCCTCCCCAAAGGTTAGTTCGTGAACTCTGGCAACATTAGCATATTTTACAAGATCCAAGGGCCCTCCACCTACTCCTCCTCCCAGTCCTGTTAGGCTCAAAAGCAAAAGAAGAATGGAAGATTCAAACAACTCAGCTGAACGGGTAGAGGTCACTCGTAGTGCCATGGTCCTCAAGGAGAATGCCTCTCAGATAGAATAAAAGTTACTGAAGTTCCAAGAAGAGATCGAGCAAGCTTTCATTGTAATGACCCGACCGGTCGTTTTGAGCCCTAGCGCATCGTTCAGCGGTCTAAGGCCATGAGCAGCTTCATTTCAGGTATTGTGACTTGTTCACATGGTCAGAATTTAAATTCAGGAAGATCGGAGTTAAATTTAAATGAAAATTCTCATTTGAGAAGCTTAAAGTTGAAAGAATGAACTGGGATTGGAATTTTGAGTAAACAACCTCGGAATCAGGACTGAGGGTTCTAGCAGGTTTGTATGACGATTTTGGACTTGGGCGTATGCCCGGATTGGGTTTTGGATAACCCTGGAGCGTTTTGGCGCCTATTTTGGAAGTTAGCATTTTAGAAGGAATTTCTTATGTTTGGCTTGGAGTGCATTTCAGCGTTATCGATGTTCGTTTGGGATTCCAAGACTGGGAGTAGCTCCGTATGGTGATTCTGGAGTTGGGAACGCGATCGGAAGTGAATTCGGAGGTCCGTAGGTTTTTTTGGAGCAATTTGGCTAAAGTTAGAATTTGAAGGTTTTTGAGAAGTTTGACCGGAGGTTGACTTTTTGATATCGGGGTTGGAATCTGATTCTGAAAGTTGGAGTAGGCCTGTAATGTCGAATATGATTTGTGTGTAAAAATTTAAGGTCAATCGGATGGGATTTGATAGGTTTAAACATCGGAAATAGAAGTTGGAAAGTTCAAAGTTCATAAAGCTTAGATTGGAGGTCGATTCATGGTTTTAGCATTGTTTGATGTGATTGGAGACCTCGAACAAGTCCGTAATGTGTTATGGGACTGGTTGGTGTGATTAGTTGGGGTCCCGGGGGCCTCGGGTGGATTTCGGATGGTTAATGGATCGAATTTGGGTTAAAACTATTGCTGGTTGCCGGTATTTGGTTTCCTTCTTCGTGAACGCGAAGCAATTCTCGCTAACGCGAAGAGGAAAATGGGAGGCTTCAGGTTTTGGCATTCGCGAACGCGAAGAGGAAGTTGCGAACGCGGAGGGGCGGGCTGAGCTGCTACACAAACGCGAGGAGAGGATCGCGAACGCGTAGAAGGAAAAGGTGGGCCTCGGGTCTTTGTCCTACGCGAACGCGAGGCCTTGTACACGAACGCGAAGGTATGGGTGACTGGCCTTCGCGAACGCGAGCAGGAGACCGCGAACACGAAGAAGGGCGGACCTGGGCTGGGCATAATGTTTAAAAATCGGGATTTGGGTTTATTTCACCCATTTCTCATGGCTTGGGGGCGATTTTTGGAGAGATCCAAAAAGGGATTTCATCATCAATGTTAAGGTAAGTTATTTCTACTTATTATGAGTTAAATACATTAATTATGTATGGATTTTAGTATGAAAATGGGTAGAAAATTGAGGGTTAGAGGAAGACCTATAAATATTGTGTCCTTGGAATTTAGCCACGATTTTGAGTATGGAATTAGGAGAAGATCATATATTTGAGTTCCTAAGGTCATGGGTAATCTTCGTCTTCGAGAAATTTTGGAATCCGGGCACGTAGACCCGAGGGTATTTTGGTCATTTCACTAAGCCGAGTCGGGAATCTGCATAAATTGAATTTGTAATAAGTATTTGAGCATGTTCTCATTAGTTTGTCGTTAATTGGCCAGTTTTGGTGCATTGTGTGTCGGTTCAAGCCTTCGAAAGAATGTAGAATGCCGGTTTTGAGTCTTCGGAGCGAGGTGAGTCTCCTTTCTAATCTTGTGAGGGGGAATTTGCCCCATAGGTGAAATAATTGATTATGTGCTCCTATATGAGGGGGCTACGTACGCACGAGGTGACGAGTGTCCGTGCGTAGCTACTATTATGCTATTGTCCGGGTAGTTAGGGCCCATCAGAATGTTGTAATTGGATTAATTATGAACCCATTGATGACTTGAATTGTTTAAATCACCCTTGATCAGTAAACGAATTTAAAAAGATATTAAAAATCATTTCTTGAATTTGTTAAACAGAGAATTGGCTTATTTGGACTATTATTCCTCGACAAAATTCTAATTTGCAATCTGAGCATGTATCTTATGTGTACCTGCGTCGCATGGATGATTCGCGAGCAGGGTGATTGATCGCATTAAACTAATAAATGGAATTCTAAAAAGACTTAAGCTTCGTTTTCTCAAAGTTATTAAAGAGAATTGGCCTTTCTTGGAAAATTGCTCCATGTTGACTCCTTGACTGATTGTCTGTCTGTGTGTGTTTATTTTGGAACGGGCCGAACGCCTCGGCAGTTTAATAGATGCATCTATAGGCGCATCATCGACCCTCGGCAAGTGCACATTTATTTCTGTTGGATCGAGCCGTCGCCTCGGTATGATTTGTGCATGCTTGTATTGCTGCCTGGAGTTATTTAAGTTGTTACATGCCTCACTATGGCTCGAGATCAGTTTGTTAATAATGAAAAGAAATCTTGGAAATTTCCTATGAAGGAATTATGTGTTTACTTGTTTCCTCTATCTGGATTAACATCATGTCTAAAAATATAAATCCACTGTTAATATGTATATTAAGGATAAATAATCATTGGACTATTAGAGAGTGTCAAGTTGACCATCTCGTCTCTACCCCTTCGGGATTAGGCGGGACACTCACTGAGTACACGTTGATTACGTACTCATACTACACTTCTGTGCATTTTTGTTGCACAGGTATATATACCTCTAGCAGCCTATTGGGCGTAGCAGCATGGATGACGCTGGGACTAGGTGAGCTGCATTGTTCGAGGCGACCCGCAGCTAGTGTAGTTCCTTTCAGTATTTTGTATCTTATTCCCTGTCCACTGTATTTCGGATAGGTGTTGTATTTAATTCTTCTTATCAATAGTTGCTCATGTACTCGTGACACCGGGTGTCTAGGATGGTTTACAACGGATTTATACTAATTGTTATTATTTAAATTTGAATTCAAGTAGCGAACTTTTATTTAAGAAAATGGGAGGCAAAACCTTAGATTTTCAAAAGTATTAAAATAGAGATTAATCGATAAGTTAGTTGGCTGGACTGACAGAGGTGTCCGGCGCCACCACGGCCCTTAGTGGATTTTGGGTCGTGACATTCATTTTCCCTTGCTGCCCCAGAAGTTACTCAGAATACCATACCTCTACAAAATGTCCCAAATCATCCCGCTCCTCACTGTCAGCACGTGATTTTTGCTTCCCGAACACTACTCCAAAAGAAATCGAAAAATAAAACAAAATTGCCTTTGGGTACAATTTTGAGAATTTTTGCATGACATTTTGGATAATTATTTTTGTCGACTAATGTTTATCTTGTTTAATTAATGGAAAAATACAAAAAATACACGTGGCCTGCATATTTAGGATTTAATTGTGCATTTTGGAATTAATTAAACCATGTTTTGTTTAAAAGAATGAAAATCACAAAACAATTATGTATTTTGGTAGTTTTGTTATTTTTATTGTTTAATTGTGTTGGATCTTGTGTGTTAAATATTGTTAAAGGCTAATTAATATCTTTTTTATCTTTTAAGATAATTTTGGTTTTACAACTTGTTTTAGGATTTTTGGTAATTGGTAATTAAAAAAGGATTTAAAAGAAGAAAAAGAAAGAGTGGAAAAAATAAAGAAAACTCGGTTTGGGCCAAAACTTTAAAATGAAATCGGGCCCAAATCAATGACAAATGACCCGGTCCAAATGACCTGGTCTCTCAGAGGTCCAAACAACACCGTTTAGCACAAATAATCTGAGCCGTTGATTCGTTTCAATCACACGGTCCAGTTCAGTCCCCATAACCAACCAAACGACGTCGTATGGACGTCTCAGATCTGAACCGTTCCTTCCATTTGATCCAACGGCCTCAAGTCTTCCCCACAGCCCGACCCTTTTTAACCCGGGTCTACCCATTCTCTCAATGAGACCACACGGCGCCGTTTCACTTAAGTGAGAGATCCAGGCCGTTGATCTCATTTGATCCAACGGCCAAGATTGAATCCCTCCCCCTCGTATATAATCCCCATCTCTCACCCCAGCCCCCAATCCAAACACCCCCCTCTCACCCCTTCGTCTCTCTCAAATCTCAGAGACGGACCAACGCGGAACCCTAGCCACCATGTGACTCCCCCGTCTGAAACCCAGCGGCAACAATGCCACCGGTCACCAAAATTACACCCCTAGTGCACCTGACCACCCTGGTTACGAATCTGTTAACCTCTGGCCTCGAACCATTCTCCATCGTCTTGAATCTTCGTTTGAAGATTCGAGCAAAACCTTAACTTACCACAACCAAGCCCAAACTCATACCAGACCTCCTCCTGACCTCCCTCACACCTTAAATGCCTTTGGTTCCATTCAAATCTGGCTAGAAACGTTCGAACACCAAATCGAACGCAAGAACCCTAGAAATTACAATCCATGGATTCTATCCAAATTAAAGGAAGATTTGGGGTCTAATCGACCTTAGTCGAAGTGTTCGCAGTTGAGAACATTCGATTAAGTTCCGTTCGACCTCAAAGGTGTTCGAGTCTGAGTTCAAACCTGGGTCGTCTAGATTTTGAGTTTCTGAGGTAATTTTTCCTCTCCCTTTGTTCTATTTGTGTTCTATTAATATCTGTTTGTGTGTTTAGTTTAGTTTTAATTAATTTTTCAATTTTTTTTCAATTACTCTGTCCATCTCCAGACCTTTTATTTGGTCGACTTTTCTTCTGTCCATTGTTAAGTGTGTGTTGAGCCCTATAATCGATTTGAAATGTCATCGAATAGTTAGTTTCATAAGTTCCCTATTTTGTCCAAAGTCACTGGAATCACCTTGTTAGTCTGTTTAATCTGTGTTTTGTTGTTAATTGTATCTGTCGTGATCTGTGCAATCGATTAAATAAGTGTCATCAATTAAATTAGCTTGAAAAACTGAAGAAGCATGATAATAGGCCATTTTGTTCATTCCTATATGATTACCGGCCTGTTTCCTTTTCTGTGTTAAACCTGTATTGAGGTGAACCTGTGGATGTTCAGTTTTTGATTACTTCATTGGGTTTGAGTTGATCAGGATTGGTTCCCAATATGATCAACTCATTCCCTTTGATTGATACTTTCCAGATTTTTGATCTTGACCTTCTGCTTTGAATCTACTGCCTGGACTTGATTAGGAATTGGATATAGTTGTAATAATTTAGTTGATCAATCAGGAGATAGTTAGAAATCGTTCTTGGTCAATTGTTGGGTTTGAACTTATATAGATTTAATAACAGGCTAACAGGTTTAGGGTAATGCAATAATTTCCAAGGGTTTAAGGGGGCGTAACTTGGGGATTTTACAGGCCTGCAAGTAGTTTGAACTTAAGGGTCTGTCAAGTGGTAATAAATGTCATTAGTTAAAAGCAATGGGGAACAAGACATAAGAGCTTGGGGAAGCAATAGGAATACTTTAATCACCCCATGACTCTTGATTGAAACAATAGGGGACAAAACATGTAAGTGTGGGGAACCAAATAGCTTCATACAAGAAAGACACTTAGGAGTGGGAATTAAGGGGTATGGGCAGAATAAAAAATCTGAGTGTTTCTAAGCAGTGTGGGGGGGTCTGTTTTTTGGTTATAAATAGAAGGATTTTTGATAGCAAAAGGGCTGGCTTTTACCCTAAGAAGCTAAGTAATTAGAGAGTCATTTAGGCTTGAATTTAAAAAAAAAAAGTCCAGAGATATAGAAATTTGGCTGACTTTTAACATAGGAGTGCAGTTTTAGAGAGTGAAAAACAGGCTGTCCTTTATACAGAAAATCTGAACCGTCCATTGCATCTTTTGCACTTCTGGTTCATCCTGTTCTGTTTGTGATTGCTGGCTTGTTTCTGGGATTTCTCTATGGTTTTCATTTGGGTTTACCTGAGTTTGCTGTTGGTTTTTATTGTTACTGTTCCATCGGTTTGCTGGGATTTCTACTGGTTTTCTTTGGTTAAAACCTGTTGCTGGGCTTTCTGTTACTCTATTGCTATGTTGCTATCGCTACTTTTGACCCCCTTCTTCCTTCTTCTGTTTTGTTCGTCAATCCAGGTACACACATGATTCCAACACTGATGTAACTGTGAGATTGAGCATGAAATGAAAGTGCGAATACATTTAAATACTGAATGATTGCATCTGTTTAGTAGATAAATGATGCATTAGTGTTGTACCTGTAGTTTAAAAAGACATGTGATAAGTGTTTGTATAGTTTAGTTTTATAACTCAACAAGAATGCATGATGTAGTCTTGTACTTAACTGGAACTGTTTGGTATTTAAACTATAGTTTGTAGTTGTCAATTGCAGATTCAATTGTAGTTGGTTGTGTAAATCGTAGAGTGAAATAAAGTAGTTAGTGGGTTGGCTATTCAGATTTAATCTCCTATTAGTGATTGTGTTTAAAACAGATTTTAGGACTGTATCCTAATGAGTAGTGATGTGCCATTCCTCCTAGTACCATGTAGCTTTAACCACTTTAGCTAACTCTACCAAAATCGGGTTCCATTAGGCAATGTATAGGACAGTGTTTGAATCCAGTTAATAACATCTTCTAGTAGCTAATTCCAGTAGTCTCAATCATTCAAAAATGTTAGTTCAAATTAACTTGGGGAACGGTTAGTTCGTTTTAACATTTTGTCAATCTCGCATGCATATTATAATTTCAGCTTTAGTAGTTCGCTTATAGAATGAGGCACGAACAATTTTCTATTTCGAATGCAAATTTCCCTTAGCATCTATTGTAATCTAATAACTAATAAGAGGCCCGACTATAACAACTCGTAAGCATGCAAATGAATTAGGACCTTTTCTTCTTTCATTTTAGAGACGGACAAAAAATAGAAGAATGTAGTCACTGTAGGATCATCCTTTTAAAATAAATGAGATGAGCCTCGTAAAATAAAATGCACAAGCCGTGGGGCCCTCTATGTGTGTTTGTAAAATTACTTAGACCTCGGGATGGGCCGTTTAGTGAATTGCACGGCCTTCCCCAAAATAATAACGTGTTAGACTCTTTAGGCGCGTATTTTAAATAACAATACCTCCCTAAAATCGGGTGTATATTTATGTGACCCAAATCCAAATCTCAACGAAGTCGAAATGTGTCAATAATCACGGGTACATTGATTATGACGTGATTCGAGATACGTTTTCACAACGTTGCAATTCTTTCGATAATTTGGGTTCTGGTGGAGAGAACAGGCAGCCAGAGTTGATCCTCCGATGAGAGAGGGGGAAATGGTAGACTACTTTTTGCAGACTCTAAAGCCAACCTACTTTGGTCACCTAGTGACATCAGTTGTCAAATATTTCAACGAGGTGGTAAAAATGGGCGGTATGATTGAAGAGGGACTTAAGTCCAATAAGATCCTGAGCTATTCGGCAGTTAAAGCAACCACTCAGGCCATTCAGAGCGGCACGGGAGGTGCACTCGGGAAGAAGAGAAGAAAAGAGGTCGCAACAATAGAGGCAGGTAATTGGTCCAGATCAGGAGGTCCTTCCCCCCGCTACCAATCCAGACCCCATCACCCAAATTACCCACACGCTCCCAATTACCCTCCACAGCCCTATACTCACCACAACAACCACACTTCTCACATCAAGCCCAGACATACACCCAGCCTCCGGCTCGCCCGCAATAGCGTGCGTCGGCTCCCCAAAACACATATCCACCTCCCCAAAATACACACCCACCTCCACAAAACACCTATCCACCACCAAGGGCCTACAGGAACCCTCCAGGGACAGGTTTTTGGGGGAATCAGGCTTTCAGAAATAAAAGGGTGCAGAGACCCAGAACCTTCACTGAGTTGGGAGAAACCTATAATGCTTTATTCCACAAATTGAGGCAGTTGGGTTTGTTGAGTCCTATTGAGCCCAGATTGCCAAATCCCCTTCCCAAACATATGGACCACTCGGCAAACTGTGAGTACTGTTCGGGGGCTCCCGGACATGACACCGAGAAGTGTTGGAAGTTGAAACATGCAGTGCAAGATCTTATTGACACCAACAAGATCGAGGTTCAGACACCAGAGGCACCCAACATAAATCAGAACCCATTGCCAGCACACCACGAAACCCACATGATCGAGATTGTGCACGAAGGAGGGTAGCTAAAGAAACCCTCGCATACGGTGATGGTGATCCGTGCTCGCCCAAAAGAAAAGTCGACCAGTGGAAAAGAGGTGGTACAGTTGGAGAGGGTAGATGTCAAGCCAGTAGTGGTGATGGGAAAGAGATCGTGTGTTGTTGCAAAGAATCTAGAGCCGGTCAAAGTAACGGTGCAAGGGGTACCAAGCAAGCCAGCATGCATAGGGCCAGTTGTTATCAGGACAGTAATGCAAAGGCCGATAATCAGCAAAAAAGTCGTGCGATGGAGCTACAATAAAGCGATGGTAATGTACAAAGGGAAGGAGGTTGTGGAAGAAATATGTGAAACCCAGGGGTTAACTCGTTCAGGGAGATGTTTTGCTCCCTTAGGGTTAAGAAGGTCCAACCCAGCGGTGACAAAGAAACCCGTGACGGAGGAAGAGGCGGAGGAGTTTTTGAAGAAAATGAAGGCCCAAGACTACTCCATTGTGGAGCAGTTAAGAAAGACTCCGGCACAGAGTTCGTTGCTATCCTTGTTGATCCATTCCAGCGACCATTTCCAGGCACTGATGAAAATCCTGAACAAGACTCATGTTCCGGATAAATCTCTGTAAATCACTTGGAAAGGATAGTGCACAAAATCTTTGAGATAAACCGGGTAACGTTTTCTGATGATGAATTACCGGCAGAGGGTATAGAACACAATAAAGCCCTATACTTGATCGTGAAATGCGACGACTCGGTAGTCACCTGAGTATTGATTGACAATGGGTCGAGCACCAACATCTGTACTTTGACTACTCTAAACAAGCTGAAGGTTGATCATGACCGAATTCACAGGAACAACGTCTGCGTCCGAGGTTTTGATGGGGGTGGTACTGACACGGTGGGTGATATCATACTGGAATTGACCATCGGTCCAGTGGAATTCACCATGGAATTCCAAGTGGTAGATGTGGCAGTATCATACAATCTTCTATTGGGGCGACCATGGATTCATGCCGCCAAAGTAGTGCCTTCCACATTGCACCAGATAGTGAAATTTGAGTGGGACAGGCAAGAGATAGTGGTGCACGGGGATGATGGTACAAGCACTGTAGGTGATGCCATTGTACCATTCATAGAAACTAACGACGACAAAGGTCCCTGGGTTTATCAGATTTTTGATGCAGTCTTGGTTGACAAATTTTCTGAAGGCGAGAACCTTCCACCGCCCTGAATCGCAGCGGCCACCTTCATGATAGCCTCGAGAATATTAAACAGCGGGTTTGTACCAGGAAAAGGCTTAGGGTTGATCTGCAGGGCATTGTCCAGCCAATTTCTTTGCTCGAGAATCTGGACACTTTTGGGCTGGGATTCAAGCCTACAGCAGCAGACGTAAGACGGGCACCAAAGTTGAAGAAGAGAGGTTGGGTTCTTCCCAAGCCGGTGCCGCGTCTCTCCAGATCCTTTGTCAGAGCAGGTAGCAGAAGGTCGTCGGTCTCGAAGGTTCTCGGACCACTGATTGGGTCAGATGAGGATTTGAATCAGAGTTTTGAAAGGATGTTCGCCGACTTCAACATGATAGAAGCTGGAGAAGGTTCCAGTAGGGCAGATATACAGTTTGTGGGGCCTAGGGCCAATATCAACAATTGGACAGCTACTCCTCTTCCTACCCGGAGGGAGTCTTGGTAGTAGGCTTTGATTTTTCTTTCTTGTTTTCTGGATTATTCCAGGGTGTAATCCAATTTTTGTTTTATTTTTTATTCGGCAAAAGTGTGAAACTCTGTTGTCCCGCATTTTAATAAAGTGAAAGTTTTCTCTCTTTATTTGGTTTTAATTTTGTTTTCTTCTTTTCTCTTTCTGAACAGTTCTCTTTATATTGGTTCTAATGACATGGCATGCACAACGGATTTTCAACCTAGTCTAAAAAATCAATTTGATTCTGAATTAATTGTACAGGAGGTCGATTATGATGATGAATCGGAATATGACGAGGATGAAGCCTTTGAAGAGATAAACAGAGAATTAAGCCAGTTCTAAGAGAAACCCAAGCCCAATTTGAATGACACTGAAGCTGTCAATTTAGGGGATGCAGACAATGTCAGGGAGACCAAAATCAGAATCCACATTGAGCCTAACATCAGGAATGAACTGATCAAAGCACTTGTCGGATTCAAAGACGTTTTTGCATGGTCGTATGATGACATGCCGGGTTTAAGCACTGATTTAGTGGTTCACAAATTGCCCACTAACCCGACTTGCCCTCCCGTCAAGCAGAAATTGAGAAAGTTCAAGACAGACATGATTGTGAAGATTAAAGAAGAAGTAACCAAGCAGCTGCAGGCAAAGGTTATTCGAGTCACTCGATATCCTGATTGGTTGGCTAATGTGGTGACAGTGCCGAAGAAAGATGGGAAGATTAGGGTATGTGCCGACTACCACAATCTGAACAGGGCGAGCCCAAAGGATAACTTTCCATTACCCAACATTCACATTTTGATCGATAATTGTGCCGGACGCGAGATTGGGTCATTTGTGGATTGCTATGCTGGGTATCATCAGATCCTGATGGATGAAGAAGATGCGGAAAAAACGGCTTTCATTACGCCGTGGGAGACTTATTGCTACCGGGTAATGCCTTTTGGTTTGAAGAATGCTGGGGCAACGTACATGAGGGCAATGACTAATGTGTTTCATGACATGATACACAAAGAGATTAAGGTGTACGTAGATGATGTGATCATAAAATCCAAGCACCAGAAAGACCACGTGGCAGACCTAATGATGTTCTTTCAAAGACTTCGAAGGTACGATATTAATCTCAACCCGGCCAAGCATGGATTTGGTATTCCGTCTGGAAAACTGTTGGGATTCATCGTCAGTCGGCGAGGCATTGAGTTGGATCCGTCAAAGATCAAATCCATCCAAGAATTGCCACCGCCGAAGAACAAAACAGAAGTAATGAGTCTGTTGGGAAGATTGAATTATATCAGCAGGTTCATCGCTCAACTCACAGCAACTTGTGAGCCCATATTTCGGCTACTGAAGAAAGATGTTGCGGTAGAATGGACGGCAGAATGTCAGGAAGCATTTGACCAAATCAAAGGGTATCTGTCAAATCTACTCGTATTAGTTCCACCCGAGCCAGGAAGACCGTTGATTCTCTATCTAACGGTCCTAGAAAATTCGTTTGGTTGCGTACTGGGGCAACATGACATTACAGAGAGGAAGGAGCAAGCCATATATTATCTCAGCAAGAAGTTTATAGTATATGAGGTTAAGTACACCCAACTTGAGAAGACATGTTGTGCCCTAACTTGGGTGGCACAAAAGTTGAAACATTATCTGTCATCATATACTACTTATCTCATTTCCCGCTTGGATCCACTAAAGTATATTTTTCAGAAGCCTATGCCCACAGGGAGGTTAGCGAAATGGCAGATATTACTCACAGAATTTGACATCGTCTATGTGACAAAGACGGCCGTGAAAGCCCATGCATTGGCCGATCACTTGGCTGAGAATCCTGTTGATGAAGAATACGAGCCATTGAGGACGTATTTTCCTGATGAAGAAGTGATGCATATAGATGAGTTAGAGTCGACCAAAGAACCAGGGTGGAGGCTTTTCTTTGATGGAGCTGCAAATGCAAAGGGAGTTGGAATAGGAGCAGTACTTATTTCTGAAACAGGACATCATTATCCTGTTACGGCCCAACTGCATTTCTATTGTACCAACAACATGGTTGAATATAGGGCATGCATTTTGGGCCTACGGTTAGCCGCATATATGGATGTCCAGGACGTCTTGGTCTTGGGAGACTCGAACCTCTTGGTACATCAGATTCAAGGTGAATGGGAAACACGAGATTTAAAGCTTATACCATATCGACAATGTCTGCACGACCTGAGCAAGCGATTTCGATCAGTGGAGTTCAGGCACATCCCAAGAGTTCACAATGAGGTCGTCGATGCTTTGGCCACTTTAGCATCGATGTTGCACCACCCAGACAAGATTCATGTTGACCCATTGCATATTCATGTTCGTGATAAACATGCCTATTGCAACATGATAGAGGAAGAAATGGATGGCGAGCCATGGTTCCATGATGTCAAAGAATACCTCAGGATGGGGATATACCCGGAGCAGGCCACCGGGGATCAAAAAAGAGTCATTCGGCAATTGGCAAATGGATTTTTCCTCAGTGGAGGAGTGCTGTACAAAAGAACCCCAGATTTGGGATTACTGAGATGTATAGATGTTGGTCAAGCCATGACAGTGATGACAAAGGTACATGCTGGAGTTTGTGGGCCACATATGAGCGGATATGTATTGGCGAAGAAGATCCTTCGAGAAGGATATTATTGGCTCACTATGGAACGTGATTGTATCAGTTTCATGAAGAAATGCCATCAGTGTCAGATACACGGAGATCTGATTCATTCTCCGCCAACAGAATTGCATACAATGTCAGCACCATGGCCATTTGTCGCATAGGGGATGGATGTCATTGGACCGATTGAGCCGGCAGCTTCCAACAGTCACAGGTTTATTTTGGTAACCATCGACTATTTCACTAAGTGGGTTGAGGCTAAGACTTTCAAGTCGGTAACCAAGAAAGCAGTGGTGGATTTTGTTCATTCCCATGTCATCTGTAGATTTGGGATCCCAAAGGTAATCATTACGGACAATGGTGCTAATATTAACAGTAGTTTGATGAAAGAAGTCTGTCAACAGTTCAAGATTACACACCGTAATTCCACCCCATATCGGCCCAAGGCGAATGGAGCGGTTGAGGCAGTCAACAAAAACATAAAGAAGATATTGAGGAAGATGATAGAAGGGTCTAGGCAATGGCATAAAAAGTTGACATTTGCGTTGTTGGGTTCTCGCACTACTGTTCGCACTTCAGTAGGTGCAACTCCTTATTCGTTGGTATACGGAACCGAAGCAGTGATACCAGCAGAGGTTGAAATTCCGTCCCTCCGGATTGTCGCTGAGGCTGGGATTGATGATGATGAATGGGTCAAAGCCCGATTGGAGCAGCTGAGCTTGATTGATGAAAAGAGATTGGCAGCAGTATGTCATGGCCAATTATATCAAAAGAGTATGGCAAGAGCATATAACAAGAAGGTGCGTCCCAGGAAATTTGAAGTGGGACAGCAGGTGCTGAAACGAATCCTGCCACATCAGGCCGAAGCAAAGGGCAATTTCGCCCCAAATTGGCAAGGGCCATTCATTGTGACCAGAGTGTTATCTATGGTGCCTTGTGTCTGACAGATGTCGAGGGAATATGTATCGACATGGCTATTAATTCTGATGCAATCAAGAGATATTATGTATGATTTCCTTGATTGTAATTGATTGTTGTTTGTTTGTTTGTACTTGGCATTTATCGGAGAATGAAATGACGGAGGCAATTCTTTCTCCTATCCAAACACTTTAACCTTTGCTTCCCCCTTTGAGCCTTATTTATTCTTTCATACCCCTCTCTTGGAATCATTAATGAAAAAGAAAAATGGAAAAAGAGGAGAAAAGAAAAGAAAAGAAAGAAAAATAATGACAAAAAAAGGGAAGTCACAAGAAAATAAAGGAATCGAGTGAACTATGTTCGACCTGATTCCTCAAAGAGGATACGTAGGCGCCTCACGGTTCGGTCATAGTGTAATAAAAATCAAAAAATCCCCCAAGCAAGAAAACTGGGGCAGAAGTTACGTTTTAAAATTTTGGAAAAAGTTTGACTCCAAGAGTTGTAATGTTTTACCCATCGAACTTATTTCGAATTCTTGATATCCTTTTTTTTATCCCCGCACAAAAAACCATGTTGATGTCCAAAAAAGACCTCCCAATCAGTATTCGAGGGGTGCCAAGTCAGGCAAATGAAAGCCGAGAATAACACACGAATCCCCGACTAAATGAGGATCATGAGCTGAAGGAATTGATAGCCAAAAGAATCCGCAGTGGAGAAAATCTTATCGGTAACACTCCAATCCCCAGCGGAGAAAGAAAAATAAAATGATAGAGTCTTATCGGTGAAAACCTTCAAAGGCACCATAAGGCAACGAAAGCTGAGAGAAACAAAATGAGAGAGTCTTATGGTGAAAACCTTCACGGGCACCATAAGGCGATGGGAGTCGAGAGAAATGAGAGAGTCTTATTAGTGAAAACCCCTCGAAGGGCACTATGAGGCGACAAGATAAGATTGGCAAAAAGGATCCGCGTTTGGCAAAGAATGGGGTGCCTGCTCATCCCCAGCAAAATGAGGCCATCAGAAAGATTGATTGATACAAATAGACTGGGTTGATTAATCCGGAATGCATGACATGATCGTTGGGATCGGTTATACCATTCAGATAAGTTCTTTTCCTTTCTTTTTCTTATTCTCCCCAACATTTGTTTAGAAAGACTTTTTCTTTTTCTATCTTTTGAAGTCATCTCTTCCTTTGTTTAAAGACTTCTTTTTCAGCAGTTTGTTTTTTAGAAAGATTTTTCATAGCTTACTACCAATTACCAAAATGGTGCCAAGCAAAATGCGAGCAGGACAGACCAAAGATAAAGGAAAATATGGAGAAAACAGAAAAACAACAGTGGAGAAATTTGTGGATAAGGATCGTCGGGAAGAAGAAGCATCCCCCGGCATACTATCGACCAAAGTTCCAAGAGGGTCGAACAACGCAGGGCGGGGAAAGGAAAGGGAAAAACTATCCCTAGCAGAAATATCATCCCCAGCAAATAACATCATTCACCAACAAGTTTTGGAAACGCAGAACAGGAAAAGGAAAAGGAAAAAAAACCATCCCCAGCAGGAGTGGCACGGCCACTCACCATGTTTTAAACTAACAAATTTTCTTTGATTTGAAGCAAGAAAATGAAATGTTATTGACGGCGGAAAAGGCAAGCCACAAAGAAGACCGCAGAAACTGGGGCAGAAAATTTTCTGCCATTGTTGAAAATTTTCTCGAAGGAACGAGAAAATCAATTCGAGTACTTTTCAGTTTGTTGAAGTCGAGAGCCCGTCTGTAGAATGGAGGTATTACTTTTCAGTTGTTGCAGTCGGGAGCCCGCCCGTAGAACGGAGGAGTTATTTTTAAAGTTGTTGCAGTCGGGAGACCACACGTAGAACAGAGGTGTTACTTTTTAAAGTTGTTGCATTCGGGAGCCCGCCCGTAGAATGGAGGTGTTACTTTTAAGTTGTTGTAGTCGGGAGCCCGCCCGTAGAACGAAGGTGTTACTTTTCAGTTTGTTGAAGTCGGGAGCCCGCCCGTAGAACGGAGGTGTTACTTTTCAGTTGTTGCAATCGGGAGCCTGCCCGTAGAACGGAGGTGTCACTTTTTAATTGTTGCATTTGGGAGCCCGCCCATAGAACGAGGTCTTACTTTTCAGTTTGTTGAAGTCGGGAGCCCGCCCGTAGAATGGAGGTGTTAATTTTTAGTTGTTGCAGTCGGGAGCCCGCCCGTAGAATGGAGGTATAATTTTTCAGTTTGTTGAAGTCGGGAGCTTGCCCGTAGAACGGAGGTGTTACTTTTCAGTTGTTGCAGTCGGGAGCCCGCCCGTAGAACGGAGGTGTTACTTTTTAAAGCTGTTGCAGTCGAGAGCCCGCCCGTATAACGGAGGTTTTACTTTTCAGTTTGTTGAAGTCGGGAGCCCGCCCGTAGAACGGAGGTGTTACTTTTCAGTTGTTGCAGTCGGGAGCCCGCCCATAGAACAGAGGTGTTACTTTTTAGTTGTTGCAGTCGGGAGCCCGCCCATAGAACGGAGGTGTTACTTTTCAGTTGTTGCAGTCGGGAGCCCGCCCATAGAACGGAGGTGTTATTTTTAAAGTTGTCGCAGTCGGGAGCCCGCCCGTAGAACGGAGATGTTACTTTTCAGTTGTTGCAGTCGGGAGCCCGCCCGTAGAATAGAGGTATTATTTTTAAAGTTGTTGCAGTCGGGAGCCCGCCCGTAGAACGGAGGTGATACTTTTTAAAGTTGTTGCAGTCGGGAGCCCGCCCGTAGAACGGAGGTGTTACTTTTTAAAGTTGTTGCAGCCGGGATCCCACCCGTATAACAGAGGTATTACTTTTCAGTTGTCGCAGTTGGGAACCCTCCCGTAGAACGGAGGTGTTACTTTTAAAGTTGTTGAAGTCGAGAGCCCGCCCGTAGAACGGAGGTGTTACTTTTCAGTTTGTTGAAGTCGGGATCCCTCCCGTAGAACGGAGGTGTTACTTTTCAGTTGTTGCAGTCGGGAGCCCGCCTGTAGAACGGAGGTGTTATTTTTAAAGTTGTTGCATTCGGGAGCCCGCCCGTAGAACGGAGGTGTCACTTTTCATTTGTTGCATTCGGGAGCCCGCCCGTAGAATGGAGGTGTTACATTTAAGATGGTCGAATTCGGGAGCCCGCCCGTAGAACGGAGGTGTTACTTTTTAAAGTTTTTGCATTCGGGAGCCCGCCCGTAGAACGGAGGTTTTACTTTTAAAGTTGTTGCATTCGGAAGCCCGCTCATAGAACGGTGGTGTTACTTTTAAGTTTTTGTATTCGGGAGCCCGCCCATAGAACGAAGGTGTTACTTTTTCAGTCGTTGCATTCGGGAGCCCGCCCGTATAACAGAGGAATACATTTCAAGATGAAGTCAGTAAAGCGGATGATTACAGCAAGAAATATCAGAGGAAGCAAGCCGACAAGAAAACAAGGCGACAAGAGCAAGCTTGAAAATTTAGATAAGGTTTTGTAATTCATGGACTAGTTTAGTCTAGCTTCTTGTTTTTCGTTTTAGCCAGGTGTAATAAGGAGGTCGGAAAGCAGTAGTAACAGCATGCAGCAGTAGTAGCAACAAAATTACGGTCCGATGGTAGTCCAGCTACCAAAACTTTCCGAACTACATTAACCTGATTCCCTTTTAGCCAGGGATATGTAGGAAACCTTTGAAGCAAAGATTCGGTTAAATCTTTCAAAAAATGCATCACGCGGAGTATTCCAACGGGCAAAAATCGCTCGAATCCGCTCACTTTATCTTTGCACGAAAGCCCTTCGTGTTTTCGGAGAAAGAGGGGCAGCTGTGAGCACGTGATTTTTGCTTCCCGAACACTACTCCAAAAGAAATCGAAAAATAAAACAAAATTGCCTTTGGGTACAATTTTGAGAATTTTTGCGTGACATTTTGGATAATTATTTTTGTCTACTAATGTTTATCTTGTTTAATTAATGGAAAAATACAAAAAATACACGTTGCCTGCATATTTAGGATTTAATTGTGCATTTTGGAATTAATTAAACCATGTTTTGTTTAAAAGAATGAAAATCACAAAAAAATATGTATTTTGGTAGTTTTGTCATTTTTATTGTTTAATTGTGTTGGATCTTGTGTGTTAAATATTGTTAAAGGTTAATTAATATCTTTTAAGATCATTTTGGCTTTACAACTTGTTTTAGGATTTTTGGTAATTGGTAATTAAAAAAGGATTTAAAAGAAGAAAAAGAAAGAGTGGAAAAAATGAAGAAAACTCGGTTTGGGCCAAAACTTTAAAATGAAATTGGGCCCAAATCAATACCAAATGACCCGGTCCAAATGACCTGGTATCTCAGAGGTCCAAACGACGCCGTTTTGGCACAAATAATCTGAGTCGTTGATTCGTTTCAATCACACGGTCCAGTTCAGTCCCCATAACCAACCAAACGACGTCGTATGGACGTCTCAGATCTGAGCCGTTCCTTCCATTTGATCCAA
>MU696991.1:0-36367 GCA_026770625.1 Nicotiana glauca | reverse complement strand
GAGGCTGTTTCCAAATAGACCCCCGGCATCCTTCCCTCCAAGAACTTCCCACCTTGCTCTTGGGGAGACTCGAACTCACAACCTCTCGGTTGGAAGTGGGGGTTGCTTACCATCAGAGCAACCCCTCTTGTTTAATTGGTCGAAATCGAAAAAGAAAAGAAAATAATAATGATCTAGATCTCAATTAATTATAAAGCTAAGCTTAGATGAAAATACAATCAATACCATTACCACCCAAAAACTCAAATACATGCGACAGAAATCCCAATAGCCAATGTGTGAACCAAGCCTTAAAAAAATAACATAACAATAGTCGAGTTGCAAGCATAGAATAGTCGAGTTGCATGCGAGCTAGCCTGGATACCACCGGTATTAAAAAAATGAAGAATAACATAACCAAAGCAGGTACCCAGTAGAATAGTCGAGTTGCATGCAAGTTGGCCTGAATGCCACCGATATTAAAAAACAAAGAATAACATAACCATATTGCAAACCCAAAATGTTATATTGCTTTTGTATCGGTTACAACATATAATGTATACACCCTTTAATTAACAAATACATGACTTCAATGAACGCAAACTCAGATACACTGATCAAATCAAAGAATCAATCTGGCTGCTGACTTTCAACCAAAAACCAAACTTCAAGCAGGCATCACATAATCGTAAAAATAAAACTATCACGAGCTATGGTCATTGAGAGAAGCAGACGGGAAAAAAAATGCTACATACACAAACCAGGCAATATGTACCTATAAAAGTAGGTTGCTCTGGCAAGAAACATGTCAAACGAAGTTGAGAATTGCAAGATGGAGATGGTAGCGTGGGACGCCATTTGGTTTCCAATGCAGATTCTAGAAGAGATCGACTTTTCTTTTGTGCATATCTTGCTTCCATTTAGGCAACTTATAGAATGCTTCTTTTTTCATACCAAGTACAGACTCAAACTCCTCATCCGAAAGATAAGCCTGAAAGAAAACCATCAGAAATGAGAGAAGGAATGAAGTTTCATCAAGATATAGGAATGTCAACGGATTTGAGCTACAAACCTCTCTTCGCTTAAAGTCAATCCCAGTGACAGGATTGTCAGATTTAGCCTTCAGCTGTTCATAGCTAAATATAGCCTGACCACTTTCATTTCCACCCTCGTCCTGCTCTGCTTCTGGCTTTGGTTCTGACCCATTAGACTCTGCGGGCTCAACAATCTCCGTAGGTTCTGAAGCTTTTTCAGAATCTTGGACCTCAGCAGTAGAAAGATCATTTTCTGCTAAGGCGGAAAAGTAAGCATCGAGGTATGTCAAACTACCCCAACAACTAAACTTAAAGGTCAATTTTAAGTAAATGATTCAATTTTCATAGGACTTCCCATGCAGCCAATATTTCCCTCAATATCATTAACTGACAGCCTAAGCACATAAACTTGCTATTATAACACTTCAAGAACAATAACCGCACATAATTCCATGCATAAACAGAACCATCAACATAATTTATACATGCATGTACACAGAGATGATTGCATGCGCAAGCACTTGATACGTACTGAATTAAAAGCCTGAGAGCTAAGAAAAATGATTTTGACATGGGCACAAGATATCTTGATACAATAATAGAAGAGATTCAAAAAACACACAAATGGAGAATACACCGAAAGCTAATAGCAAGAGGAAGAGAAAAGAAGATTTTTATACCAGCAGGGCCAGAGTCTGCTGATCGGACAGGAGAGCTTCGGCTTGACCGGACAGGTGAGCTTCTGTTTGATCGGGCGGGAGAACCACCCTCAGACGACTGCTTTTTTTCAGCTGTAAGAACACCAGATAATGCAGCAATGGCAGCTGCTCTTTGTGAAGCTGAACTTGTTCCAGCAGGCCTTGTTGCAGAAGTAGATTTTGGAGGAGATGGGGAACTGAAAGCAGAGTTTAACGCAGCTAAGGCTGACGCCCTTTGGGTTGGCCCACCTGACCCATTTGACCTTTGCTGATTCTGAAATATAGAGCAGGCCGTTAAGCACATTGGAAATTTTTCTGAACATCGGAGATTTATCACATTCGATGTTTGGTTGATAATGACAGAAATCAACCCTTAACAATTAATAACCATGAGATCTACACTGATTATTTTGCTTCTGCACATTCTTTCAGAAAACCTTCCCCCTTAATCTGAAACATTTTGATACCGAAATATCATTTTTATTTGCAATTATTGTCCTTCTCCTATTCCACAATCTTTTGTTATATCACTTTCTTTTTTCTTTTTTTTAACCCCGTTTGGAGAACTGAGGGAGGGGAGCAAAGGGCTTTAATATGATCCTGAAGTAAACCCAGACAGAGATATGAAACTTGGTACCAGGGAACGCCAACCGAAAATATTTTCTTCATTACACTTCTAGTATGGCCAGCTTAGATAGGAAAATGTACAATGTCGCACATGCTAGATTGGTCTCTGAAAGGAATTAGCAACTATGCGATTCATGGATTTCAGATGTCTTGAGATAACAGGTTTGGAAAAACAATTGCAAGTACAAAAAATAAATTGAGCATAAATACATTTTTGCTTTGATGAAATCTAGTAATTACCTCTGAAGCATGACCAACCCCAAAGAGTAGCATAACCTTCTTCTGGAATGAGTTTCCATGGGCCTGGTTAAATAGTAAGGTAGTTTAGTGCAAAATAAAGATCATATTATTCCTTAAGAGGTGGGAAAAAACACTCTTGAGATAACTGATAAGATCAATATGTTACAACTACAGACATCGTGGAGTACCAGAATTGCAGTAAAAATATCCATGCAGAAATTCACCCTCAAGGAAAGTAACTTAATTTGTCTTCAGCGGAGAGAAAGAAGAAGCTTCAACATGTTAGTTTAACCCCTATTACAAAGCTATTGACAGAGATCCTTTTTTAAGTGAGATCATTTGATATTATACAAGACGGTTTAATACAAGTGCATGATTTTGGTTTAAAGATCAGAAACACGTAGTCAAATGTTGTCACTACGATAGAAGTAATTAGCTGTTGCTCAAAAACAAATACTAATGTACCCCATCAGTGATTAACATATTTAATGCATAGCAATTTGTATTCCCCATCCTCTCCAAAATTATAAAATAAATATATAAATAACGGATGACCCGTGCAACTCTTCTGTGGCAACAACATAGTGTCTAAGATTTCCATATCAAAGTTCGTGACAGAAAGTCTCATAATGACAGCCAGGCAAAAGGTTTAGTCGCGTACACTAGCTTTTGCAGGATCCCATGAGAAAAATGTAGTAAAGAAGCAAGGCTCATTTCCTTCTGTTACTTTGTAGAGTGGAACATTTGATGATAATCCTTCCAAAGATGCAGCCATCTCCAAGTATTTCTGTAATCATATTAATGGATTAAAATGTAAATTAGAAGACACACTTACATAACAGTAAATGCCTATGATAGCCTTGCGAATTACCTGTCCAATGTCAAAAGCACTCTGCTTTTCTTTGGAGTCTGCTGACTGACCAATCCAAACAAACACTTCAGCATGTGTATCGAGTAGTAAGACGTCCTCGGTCAATAAATCATCTTGAGAGAAGTTGTAGATTTCTTCAACCTAACAAATGAGTAGAGAACAAATTTAAAAAGGTAAAGGGGCTTAACAGAAATTAAGAGGCTTAGAGTTTATACTATAGAGTATTACCTCAAATTTTCCTGGATATCAACGTGATAACATGGAAATCATTAAAAATATCGTTAGCAGATGAAAGCAATCCTTATTGCAAATGAAAAATCAAATGAAGTATATGATAATGGATGCACCTTTATTAAATGAATAAGCAAACAAGTGGGGATCCCGGGAGACTTCTGGAGCCACTTTCTTGCTGGTATAACTTTGTTTTCCTCCAAGAGCAAACCAGAAAGCTGAGCTCTCAGTTCCCTCTTTAGTGTGTTTCACTGTCGCTCCCGGCTGAAGTTGCACAGAAAATTAACTCAATTAGTCACGTGTAGCACACACTAGGATGAAACGGGATAAAATGTGTCATCTTTTTTCAATTGGAGTAGATTGTCACCTTCCATGCTAGCTCGAATGATGAGAATTGCCAGATAAAAGAAACTTTTAGCATGAAATAACTCACTCACTGTCTCACTCGCTGTAGATATGGATATATTTTATTTCATTATTAACTCTATATCTAGGGGAACTCTCATAAACTCAGTGGAATCTGCTTGAGAATAGAAATTTAAATTCCCTTCCAAGTCTTTGGAAATTTCAAAGTAAAACCATGAGCACTTTCTCAAAGAGTACTTAAAAGATTGGGCCGTTCTCACCTTCAAGAATTCTGCAACCTTAGCTGCTAATTGCTGCTGCTCGTAAGTACTTATGTTACCGTGCCAACTGAATAATGAAGAGCCAGATTGCAGAAGAAAGCACTCATTAGAGTTCAGCGAAGCTGGCACCTGATAGAGTTTAGACACGAAAAGAGAACAATAAATAATCCTGGTAGAAAAGTTATCTGAAACTTTAGTAGCCAAAAAAAAGTTGAAGGCCCATAAGCTTACAGCATCAACTTGAACCGCTTTGTTATTATGCACCGAAGTTCCAGATAACCGAATAAGTGCAACTGAATCAGCAGCATATGTTTCATCATTCAAGCCTTTATCAGCAATATAATTTTTGTAGCCAGAGCTCAAACCACCCTGAGGAAAACAGAAATTCATCAGGGTTAGTGAAGAAGTAAAATCAAGTTCTGCAGCAACAGCAGCATGTATTACGCTGTACCTTGAGAACCAGCATGGGTTGGAAGATTGCAACAAATTGTGGAGGTTCTTTCCCTTGAAACACTCGACCCTGCACAATGGTAAATATCAAATTAAAACCTAGCCGACCTTTTGAGAAAGATAACCAATATGTGACGAGTAATACCAATACAGGTCTTCCTTTAAGCGAATTGCACATTGTACTGGCCAATCGAGCAGCCATGCTTTGGTCCTCCTGTATCAAAACACATGTCTATATCACGTACAGAAACTGGATAACACGCATTCAGACTCATTACATATCTACAACAAAGCAGAAAGACAAAACACAAGCTAAAAAAGGGAACTAGATGAAAGCACATTGCGGGTTTTTTAGTCCCTTCAGATTTAATTTGACCCCCTCCCTGGTGGAGAATATAGGAACCTCCAAACATTTCACAATAAACCAAATAGTATTATTGCACTATAGTACTCAATCCTTGAATTGACATTTCTATAACACACTAGACACCTCACTTTAAATCACTTCATATATTATAAAAAATCACATCCACTCTATGTTGCTCGGAAAGTTGCTACTGGGTGCGTGTCGGATCCTCCAACAGTGGTGCATTTTTAGAGGACCCGACACGAGCACGGCAATATTATTGAAGAGTCCGAGCAACATAATATCTACCTCACTCTAATTTAATAAATCATGTTTTATAGGCAAGACATTCTTTTATAAATATCTCCATACTGGCCTAATTGAAAAATAGTTCACAAGAAAGTATTAACATATGAGAATCATTTAAACAATTGAAGTTCTTAGAAGTAAACCATTACATTTTATGATTTCATGTCCTTTGTTTCTCCATGTTCACTATGTCTCTGAAGGACTAGCTCACAAGCAAGTTAAGACAATACAACAACGACCCAGTGTATTCCCACAAGTGTGGTCTGGGGAAGGTAGGATGTACGTCGCCTTACCCCGCAGAGAGACTGTTTCCGATAGACCCTCAGCAAGTTAAGACAATGAAAAATATAATTCTCAGAGGCATGGCATATCAAGTTAATTACGCAAATAAAAATTATGGAAAAAAAAGATGCATGCACCCTTGATTTGCAGTGACAATCCACATTACCTCAATACTGTCCTTTCCAATCCACCAGCATAGATAATAATCTTCTCTCCTATCATGAGAGTGGTAGTTGTAGAGAACTACATAGCAATCTCCACTGTAGAATTTACCAATATCTTCTTTTGGGACGGGTGTCTTTGCACTACCATTGATGCGCCAAACCTAATAAATATCATGTTTTTAGTTAACAAGCTGGTAAATCAACACAAATATTGTTGACGAAATGGAAATAAGGGTGCTGCTCGAACCTCTAATTTTCCACCCCCTTCAAGCAATGGAGGAACTTCCTCAACTACAGGAGCACTTTTGCTGGCACCTTTGACACCAACACCTTGTTGCTTCAGCAAAGCTGTAAAGATGCGACAACAACTTAAAACTACTGACGGCAATCAACATTACAATTCTTCACAAGTTGAGAGTAAATATACCTGCTACTTTTCCTCTCCCCTCTTCAGGCGCAGGAGCGGAACCTGATGGCCAAGAGTCAAAGTTGGACTTGAAAGAATGGGGCTCATAACCTTGAATAACCCGGGATACACGTATTGCCTTGGGTCTATTTTGAGAGACAAGATATTCCTGGGGATATTATGAGCCATTTAGCCACAAGAAACCATATCAAACAAGAAACATGTAGATTAAACAATTCTACCTCTGCTGTTTGAATGGCAGCTTTCCTCTCCTCCAGTTGAGTTACACGACCAACCCAAACAAATACCTCAGCACCGCAATCCAAAAGATAGCATTTGTTGTTTTCCAAGCTGGACTTTGAAAGTTCACCATCCATAGGACTGACTTGACCATTGATACTGCAAAATGAGGAAGCAATCAGCTTCAGCACTAACACCAGCAAAAGTTTGTGATATGCAATTCAGGGAATCAAAGTCATCAACATGAATTACTTAAAAAGTAACAATTCAGTCAACAATCTCAACCTAATAACAAACATAAGATAAAAGAAGGAAACACTACCTGTAAAGTTTTGGAGGTGTCTTCTCGGGAATAATATCATCTTCAGTAACAACCTTTTTGCTAATTGGAGCAAATCCACCAAACAAAACCCAGAACGAACCAGAATCAGACTCGGCTTGCAAATTTCCATCATCTGAGATATACAGTGGAAAAGGTATTGAGTAGTCAAGCCCACAGGTATGCCACATAAAATTTAGGAAAGTAAAAAAAAGAGCGGTATGCTGCACTAGATGCCGTACATGGTGGATAAACATAAACACTGACTCTGTCCAACCGTGTGGTATTGACATCACAATAAAGATCATTCCCCCATTAGTTTACTAAGTCTAAATGTTTGTTCCCTATCTTGGTTGATAATATGCATAAACGCATGGCAGCATTCAATGGCGAACTCTACTTTTTGAAATTTTCCACCTGATGTTTAAGCGTGATGTTTTGTTATCGTTTGAGAAAACTTTCAAACATTATATGAACAATATCACTTACTCCATCCATCCTGATATGAGTGTCCTACTTCGATTTTGATGGTCAAATTAATAAAAGTTTAGAATGATATTAGACAGTTACTTATCATATGATAAGTACGCTGAAATGCTACCAACTGCTTAATGGTTGCAAGGGGTAGAAACTAAATTAACCAGAAATCCAGAATTAAGGGCAGATAACCTTTTTAACAACCAGAGTCAAACAAGGACAGCTAAATTAGGATAAAGGGAGTGTAGGAATATATACGAATTGAGCCGCTTCTCTTTCTATTTTCCATGGCTTGTACGTACCAACTATTGCAACATCACACGTCCCCTCGTGATATTTTTCCTTCAAAAACTGAATAATTTCCAACGCTTTGGCCCTTTCCTGGATATTGGAGTTGGCACCATTGAACTGATATATCTTGTCTTTAGTGTCCAGAATGAACACATCATCATGGTTTAGAGATGACCGGGAGAACGGGACCTGACAACATTTTCAACTCAGTTATAATCAAAATTCAACCACAATTTGACGATCTCAGACATAAGTCGTTAAGATGTACCTGCTTCATCCTCACAACTCGTTTACCCTTGCAAATATACAGCCTTGTTTCAAATTCTTCCTCCTCTGGTTTCTTGAATCCAGATGCAATACCACCTTCCAGAGGTATAATACACGGTTTAAAGTATGACAAAAATTTGTCAGATTCGTGACCTTGGATTTCCCGATGCTGTACTGCTCGCCCTCCAAGAACCGCATCAAGCTCCACTGTTTTGATAGCTGCAGTTCCAGCTTCATCCTAACAAAGCATTCAATTATAGAACATGGAAAATAACATAAGTTGGATCTGCAGCGAAGAATGAAACTGAGTTCATACCTGACTAGTATCCTTTCCAAGCCAGAAGTGTATATCATACAAGTAAGCACCTCCCTTTCCTGAAGTTGTCTGAAATTTAAAATGGAAGTGTTCCAGGTAATGAATATATAAATGTCACTATCCCATGAAGTCAACAAGCACAAAACATTGTCATAAAGATAGCTCAGTATAAAATAAAGCAAAAACTTATATACCTGCAAGATGATGTATGAATCACCCGAGTAAAATTTTCCATAATCGGATTTTGGCAAAGGAACTGGCTGGAAATCCTCAATTCTCCAAATTTCGGTTCCTCTAAATAGAGTTAAGTTGAATTCTAAACTTCAAAATTTTCTGACAGACCTAGTTACGCCATAAACAATTAACAAAAATTACAAGCACTCACAAACAGTCAGAAAGTAACTAAACACCTTCCAGCTTCCTGTACATAATCCATCAAATAGAATGACCTCAAGAAATACCAATGAAACGAAACTCAGATAAGGATACACTCTTTGACCTGCACCCTGAAATGCAGGATCCAAAGCTTTTGCAGAGCTAGACATTGTGCAAAGTCCTTGTTACCACTTCTTTCAATAACGGAAACTGGAATGCTGAAGGTCCTAAGCTCAATATCTCAATATTCTGAGCAAACCAATTGTACAATGGAAATGAGAACATCAGTATTTATGGAATACAGTCCTTATTGATAAATGCAACAAAACTAGGAAATTCATCAACATATACAGTCCCAAAACATAATGAAATCTTCGTAGGAACATATTATTGGAACAAAACTATCTTCACAACATAGAGTTCATCACATTTGAAGCGTCATAAAGCTTCTTTTACCAAGTTCCCTTCCACAAAACCAATTTAGAAGCTAGAAATCATCCTACCGGTAAATCCAATCACCATCACTTAAGTATCAGCTCTAAGAACTCTTAAGTATTTTCATAAGAGTCTAAAATGGAGATAACCCTCAGGGGTTGGCCTGGTGGCAATTGACTTGAGCCTTGGGGTTTGCTTCCTTTCAAGGTCTCAAGTTCGAAACCCATTGGGTGCAAACAATTTCTGAGGGCCATCGGACTGGGTAAAACCTGAATTAACCGTGGTGCACTTGCGGGAAACTCCTTGCCGAGGGCCTGTGCACTCCCAGGATTAGTCGGGTCTCAAAGAGACTCGGACACCCGGTGCTAAATCAAAAAAAAAAAAAAAAAAGAGTCTAAAATGGAGATGGTTGAAGTGGCGCAGCTACAGAGAGCAGGGTTAAATCACCAAATCCACTATCAAATAAACAACAGTGTAGTAGAAGAGAGATATCCCCTTTAAACGACAAAGAGTGTTAATCTGATTTAATTCGAATTAAGGAGGCATTCAATTTTAAAGACTTGGCAGTCTTTTATTCTTCAAGATGAAGAAATCTTGTCATCCGTCTAAAACTGATTTTGGCCAATGCAATAAAAAATAGGTCTTTCAAAAGTAATTTTCTTCATTCCTACAATTCACTAAGTCGTCCATACTTATCAAGTGGAAATATCTGCCCCTCGCAAGCATCAAAATGGCATACGAATGGGCAGTTTAAATTATTCTGAGCAGGAGTGCTCTCAAATGTTTGTTCATAAGTTCCTAAAACATTAAGACTTGCATTGAGCATCTAATAATTGCAGCACATTCAAGAAGCAACGATCAGGCACTTTTCCAATCTATGAGAATACTACAACCAACAAAGTTTCTTTCGAAAGCAGGCAGAAGAGTAGTTCGAACACCTTTTCATATATAGCTCCTAATCCAATAAGCAGCCAACAAAAGCAGAAAAGGATTTCAACTGAAATTTTTCTCTAAGTACACCAATCAAATTCCAATAAATTGAGGATGTAGTCAAAAGTTATAGAATTAATATTCACATTTCTTCCTCTATTCTGATCGAACCCTCTATGCTCAGATTTAGACGAAGTATCAAGGAAGCAGAGAAGCAGTATCAAGTCAGTAACATTTCATGCTTCTTAACTGAACTGCATAATATCTCAATCTAAGCAACAAGTACTACCCCTCAAAACCCAAACTAAGCTGTAGTCAGTACATGAATCCAATAGCAATTCCGCTTGATTCAGAAACTCAACAATCGGTCCGTTAATACAAATTCGGGGTTCTTTACTTGTCAAAAACAATACAAATTAGCGGTTACTCTAACACTAAATGGTCTCTGCATTTTTTACTAACATATAAATCTCTAAACCAACAACAACAACAACAACCGACCCAGTGAAGTCCCACAAGTGGGGTCTGGGAGGTAGCGTGTACGCAGACCTTATTCCTGCCTTGGGAGGGTAAAGAGGTTGTTTCCGATACAACCTCGGCTCAGGGAAGGTATAATCTCTAAACCAAAAAAAAAAAAAAAAAACTCATGGTAAACATCTGAAGTTTACATTCCTCAGAAATATCGTACACCTTATAAAACTAATGATCTATTGTAAGATTACCTAATATAATCAAACATCACTCATCCAAAATTCAGACACTAACCCCCAATACAACAACTTTAGCCAATAAAAATTAAATCATTACGAGCATTTGACAAATTTAATCAAAGAGCTCAACTATATCCAAAAGAAATCAAATCTTCAAAAACCCATTTTGACAAATTAAAACAAAGAGCTCATCCATAATCACCTACAGATCAAACAAATATCTGCATACCAATTAATCAAATTTGAAATATAACTGAAAACTAAATAAAAAACAGATCTTTACAATAAAATCAACAAATAAACATATCAATTCAATTCACAAAATCAAGATCTGAGGTAAATATGATCAAAAAATTAAAACCCCAAATAATCAAAACCTCAAAAATGATTGTGAAAATCGCACCTTTTTTCCTAGAGAGAGATCTATGAAGCACAATTCTCCCTCCAAACGAAAAGGGTATGTAAAGCTGGCCAAATATGAAAGAAAGAGAAAAAAGGGGTATATTGCAAAGCTGGCCAAATATGAAAAAGGAAGTGAATAATTGTAAGTAATGGGGTTTCAAGATTGTATATTTGGCCCCTCCTCCTTTTTTTCTTTGTTTCTCTTTTTGCTTTTGAGATTTGGGATTGGCTGGAAATTTTTTGTAATAATTTTTTCTTTTTGCAGACAAGAAGAAGAAGGAGAAGAAGAAAATGTATGTAATTGTGGAAATAGAGAGAGAGAGATTTAATGATGATGAAGAGAGAGTTTTTGCAAAGACAGGTGAAAGGGAGGCACCGGCCATGCTGGCTTTTTCTTCAGTTTTTCGTTGTATTTTTTGGATTTTTCTTTCTTTTTTTTCCTTGATTTTTTTCTAGTATTTTATATTAAGGCTTTATTTTTTCTTTTTGTTAATCATGTGAAAAAATATTAAAATTATTAACTTCCTTCAATTATATAGTGGCACTATTTTCAAAAAAAATATTTGAAATTATTTTAATATTAATAACATACTTTTACAATAGTAGAAATATCATGGTAAATTTAAGAAAACAAGTTTTAATAGTATTTATTTTTCAATTTCATGCGAGCAAAAAATAAATAAATAAATAAATATGGCTACATTGAGAAATATATTCAACGTAGTTAAGTGAAATGCAATTACAAATTTCCTACTCACTGTCATTGGTAAACTCAAAAATAAAAGTAAAATTAAAAATAATAAAATCTTTATATTGTTATACATGGAGGGTGTTTGACTTAGTTTATAAGGGTGTTTGGCTAAGCTTATAAGTTTATAAGCACTTTTAATTTACCAAATATGTAGATAAGCCGAAAAGTGTTTATTTATATCTATATCTATTTATATTTATACTATATTAAAATCACGAAGGCCCTTAGCGAAATGTCGTTCGCCTTTTTTACCCTTTAAAAATAAACTTTACATTAGATAAAATTATAATTTAGTTATTATCCTAATATATAGGACTTTAGATTTAATTAAATTTTTATTATTAAATATTTTATTATTTGAATTATGTAAGAAGTCCTAGAACTCTTCATCAAACTCTCTCGGCGCATGTTAAGCAAGGACTGCTAACTTACGCTGCTAGGGATGGCTAGATAGAAGAAAAGGAACTCCATAGCTAAGGTGAAGAACACGAAAGAGGATGAGAATGCAGAAGAGAAAGATGGTAGGCTGGTTACACCAGAAACAGGGATTCCCCAAACCCTTGGGTCGGTGCAACTATTTCATTGGATGAAAGGCATGGGTAGTGCATTAATGATTCTGCATGGACAGGACAAGAAGGAATTGACGGAGCCGGTGAAAAATCAAGCTCCGGTAGATCAAGTTGAAGAGGCACCTGCAGATCCAGCACTCAATGAAGCTGATATGGTGACGGCAGCAAGGAAGCTAACTTTCTCGTCAAGCCTAGCAACGACAAAACCAACGNCCCCCCCCCCGATTATCAAGGATGGAAGAAAAATTATTAGATTAAACCAGATAGAAGTGGAGGAACAGAGTAGAAGATGGAGCACAAGTTTAATTGGCTATGTCATAGGTGGATCCCCTCAGTTCAAGGAGATGCTGAAAATCGTGTATGGGATATGGCAGTTTGTTACGACCCCTCGGGTATTAATCCATGACGAAGGTTACTTCATCTTCAAATTTGAATCTGATGATGATAGAGATGCAATATTTCAAAATGGACCATACACCTTTAATAACAGACGAATGTTTTGAAGAAATGGGATCCAGATTTCCAAATGAGCAAGGAGAATACAAAAAATATCCCAGTATGGGTCAACTTCCCTGGATTGCCTATAAAATACTGGACAGTGGAGAATTTAGGAAGAATTGAGAGCTCAATTGGAAATCCTATCTGTACTGACAAATTGACAGCTTAGGAAGCAAAGATATCTTACGCCCGCATGTTGAATGAAATGGATGTGTCTCAACCATTACCTGAGACAATACTGATAGAAATAGCTGAGGGCAAAAATAGGGATCAAAGATTAAGCTATGATTGGCAGCCTACTTTTTGTCAAGACTGCCTAGTGATTGGTCATGAGACAGGGGAATGTAGAGCTCCAGCAGAGGTGATGAAGCAGCCTGGTCCTATGCCTAAAGGTTAGAGAGAAAACCAGCAAAGAAGGGGAGGGAAACCACACACTAAGTGGATTGCCAAACCTAAACCAGCTGTGGAAGTATAGGATCAAGAAGTTAACAAATAACAAGTGACTACAACAGTACAAGAAGTGGTTACTACAGGGAGTGAGCATAAAGAAAAAGAAGAGTTCCAGGTATCCAAATCAAAAGGAAACAGGTGCAGAGTCCAAAGGTGACAACATCAATAAGGAAGGGTATGTCTGAAGAGGTCATTGAAAACTTCCTTCATCAAAACAGGTTTAAGGCTATAAGAATTCAGGAAGGGGAGGATGTTAGCCTAGCATCTAAGGAAGGAAGAGTACCTCTTACTCATCCCCCATGATTATTAGCTCTTGGAATATTAGAGGGCTAAATAAGCCCTATAAGCAGAAAGAACTCAAGGCCTTTCTGCTGAAAAATAAAATAACTATCTTAGGATGCCTTGAGACAAAAGTAAAGATAAATAATGAGAAAAAAGTTAGAAGGAAGTTTGGGGATTGGAAAATATTTTCAAACTATTCATATGAGCCTAACGGGAGAATATGGATACTGTGGAAGGCACAACAAGTAGACCTAACCATAATACAAACTGGAGCTCAAATGGTTCATTGTGAAGTCAGAGACTAAAACTCAACATTCCACTGTTGGTTAACTTTTATTTATGGATATAACACCATTTCAGAAAGACAGGAAATATGGAAACAGGTGAGACAGATTAACAGTAATATGGTGGAGGCTTGGCTTGTACTAGGAGATTTCAATACTATGTTGTCTGTAAATGATAGAATCAATGGGAATCCTGTCAGTCAAAGTGAGGTGATAGACTTTCAAACTTGTGTTGAGGATACAAGCCTGGGACTACTGAATAGAAAGGGGTGCCAATGGTCATGGTGCAATAAAAGAGATGCCGGTGATAGAATATATAGCAACATTGATTGGGCCCTGGGGAATCCCTACTGGTTCATGAAGTATAACAACATAGAGGCAATTTATGAGAATTATGGGGTTTCTGATCATTCACCCATATTATTGTGTACTGAGATCAAAAGAAACTCCCTGCCTAAACTATTTAGGCTTCTTACTGTACTTATGTAGGAGGATGAATTTAACAAGATGGTTCAAGAGGTGTGGAGCCAAAAAATCATTGGATATGTTATGTACTCAGTATGGCAGAAGCTGCAGATTCTAGGGAACAAAGCAAAAGGGAAGAATCAAGCTTTCAACTCAGTGGAGAAAAGACTTGAGAACCTAAAGGATCAACTACAACAAATACAAAAGGAGATAGATGATGATTTATTCAATAGCTCACTGATCCTGAAGGAGAAAGAACTGTTACTACAAGTAGAGAAATGGGAAGGTATTCAAGAGAAGGTGTATAGGCAGAAATTAAGGGCTATGTGGATCTCAGCAGGACACTCTAATACAAGATTTTTCTATGCTCATTTAAAAGTAAGGCAGGCTAGAAATAGAGTCTCTACCATCTGTAATGACCTTGGGCATAGGCTAACTGACCCCCGGCTAGTAGAACAAGAGTTCATATCTTTTTTTGAAGGAATGATGGGAAAAAAGGCTAATGAATTACCCTGCCTTGATGTGAATATTGCCAGGAATGGACCTTGTTTGGATAGAGAACAACAACTTGTCAAAAGTGTATCTGATATAGAGATTCTGCAAGAACATAAAGGTATGCCAAATGATAAAGCATCTGGCATTGATGGATTTCCAGTTGAATTCTTTAAGAAATGTTGGCATATAATGGGGAAGGATATTATAAAAGCAATCAAGGAGTTCTTTAGTTCTTTGAATCAGAGAAAATATTGAAGAATATCAGCAATACTACAATTACATTGGTGCCAAAGGTGTCCAGCCCTTCATATGTAAAGCAATTTCGGCCTATAGCATGTTGCACTACTATATACAAGCTCATTGCGAGAATCCTTACATCAAGATTAAAAACAGTGGTGGACCTCATAGTTGGACCTGCTCAGTCAGCTTTCATAGAAGGGAGAAATATTCTGGATAATGTGATTATTGCTCATGAATTGATTAAGGGATATAACAAAAAAGGAGTCTCTCCCAGGTGCATTATAAAAGTGGACATAAGGAAGGCCTATGATTCAGTTGAATGGCCTTTCTTAGAAATGGTTTTACAGGAATATGGTTTCCCAAATAAGATGGTAAGGTGGATTATGGAGTGTGTAACTAATGTGAACTACTCTATTCTAATAAATGGTGGGCTTACTAATAGATTTCAAGCAAGGAAAGGACTGAGGCAAGGGGATCCCATGTCCCCATACCTGTTTGTCCTAGTGATGGTGTAGTTGAGTAGAACATTGAAGACTCTTAAAGACATCCCAGACTTCAACTTCCACCCAAAATGTGTCAAATTAAATCTGACTCATATTTGTTTTGCAGATGATCTGATTATGTGCTGTAGAGTTGATAAAATCTCTATCCAACTAGTGCTGGACAAATTCAATCATTTCTCAAATGTGACAAGACTCATGGCTAACTTAGAGAAAAGTTCTATTTATGTAGCTGGAGTTACTTATGATTTCAAAGACATGATCAACACTGACTATCAGTTCAAGCTGGAAGCTCTACCATTCAAATACATGGGAGTTCCTTTATCCTCAAGGAAGCTATCAATCCAGCAATGCATGCCATTAGTGGAGAAGATCACCAATAGAATAAAATGCTGGACCTCAAAATTTCTGTCTTATAGTGGCAGAGTACAACTGATAAAAATATATTATTTGAGATGCAAACATACTGGGGATAAGTATTTTTGCTGCCAAAGAAGATTATGCAATTGGTAAATGATATGTGCAGATCATTTCTATGGACAGGTAGCCAAATCCCTTCAAATAAAGCCTTGATATCTTGGGACAGTATTTGTATGCCGACTTCAGCTGGTGGTCTAAATGTCATAGACTTTGTATGGTGGAACAAAGCAGCAATATGTAAACTAATGTGGGCAATACATACAAAAAAGGATGCTCTTTGGATCAAATGGATTCACTCCATTTACATCAAAAGGCAGGACTTCCATACAATGAATACTCCAAATCAAGCCCGTTGGCTAGTAAGAAAGGTGTTTGATATCAGAGAATGGTACCTAACTATTGACTCTTTTGCCAATATAAACAAATTATGCAGAAAGGGGCAATTCAATATTCAAAAGATGTGCACCTTATCGAGATCTCAGTTTCCAAAAGTTCGTTGGAAAGCCTTAATGTTAGGCACCACCATACCTAGACACAATTTTATTTTATGGCTAGCACTTCACCACAGACTGGTTACAGTGGATAGCTTGACAGCTTGGGGAATACAGGTCGATGAGAGATGTGTATTGTGTAACAATGAAAAAGCAGAAACAATGTCTCACTTATTCTTTGGTTGCCAATACTCAAGGAATATGTGGAATACACTGCTTAACTGGATGGGAGAAAGACATCAAATTGGTACCTGGGAAGAGGAAGTATTATGGTTGATGAAAAGAACAAAAAATGGTAGACCTCGAAATAGCATCTTAGCATTTCTGTTTGCAGCAGTGATATACCATGCATGGATAGAAAAAAAAACAGACGCAGATTTCAGGAGAAACAGATGGATACAAAAAAGATTATACGTGACATTGTCCTTCAACTACATATCAAAGGACAACAGAGGATAAAATGGAAGAAGACCTTAGAAGGAGTAGATAGTTTTCCTCTATGAAATGTAGAAGTAGAGGAACTGTTAATATGCAAAGGATAGCTGTCTTTTTTGATAACTTTATTTTTTTATGTTACTTGAGTCTAACTCTCAAGTCCAAAGGAGGTAGAGGTGATGTAAATACTTTACTGGTTATATAAAGTTTTGATATTTGACCCAAAAAAAAAAGTCCTAATATTAAGGACTCTAAAGTAGATATTATTTGGGAAAATAGAAGTAATATTGTGTTTCTTTTCCTTACATATCCCACGGCAATTTCAATGGAAATATTTTTCATATTCATTTTTCTTATATTGGGGAACTTATAATTCTAATAAGATATACTACTAAAAGTAAGAGATTTGGTATTTAACTAAATATATACTTTAATTATTAAATATATGTTTTAAATATTACACAAATTGACAAAGAGAGTAATATATTGTTCGAAAAGGAAAAAAGTTTTAAAACAATTTGTATCTACATTAATAAATATATAATTTTTAAAAATAATATAAATATAATTAAATAATGTGTTTGAGTTATTGAATAAATATTAGAAAATATACATTCCTAAATATAATGAATGTTAGTCTCACTAAGCTAGCTCAATAAAATTATTTTTAATCAGATTAACATTCATTATTTTATGAACATATAATTTTTAATATTTATTCAATAACTCAAAAATATTATTTAATAATATTTATGTAATTTTTAAAAACTATATATTTACTGATATAGGTACACGCGCAAAGCTCGTACTGTAAGACTAGTAAGTAAAAAATAAATCAAAAGCCATAAGCTGGTCATCCCCCAGCTTATGAATTTTTAGTTTATAAGCACTTTAAGTTTGACCAAGATTATTACTATTTTATCCTTAAAATATTCTTTTTTATGCCAAAACTCTTACATCGATACTCACTGCCTCAGGTATTATTTCAACCTAAACCCCCCTCCCCCTGCCTCTTCAAGTCTGCAATTCTCATTGACTATTTAAGATAAGCAAATTCACTATTCCTTTTCATATTTATATCTATGTGATTGTGTATTAATCTTTGAATTGTATGAAAATGAGGACATATCAAATTTTTGGTGTATTGCTTTCTAAGTGCTGTGGTGATCAAGATAGTGTTTGTTTCTCTTCAAATATTTCGTCCTATTTAGGTTATTTTTTACTGAGAAACTTTTGTTAATTTATTAATTATAATAACTTATGATTATATGTTTATCATAAAATAAATTATATTTATCATAAAAGTTATCTTATCTAAGCATAGTTGTATTTAAAATAAAATGACAAATAGAATATTTTGTATTTGAATAGATCTAGAATCTTAAATTTTGAGAAATTATGCCCTTATAAGTGTAAACAGTTCTAGGGTTATTTAAGTTATTTTAATAGAAAAAGAGCTTATCAGCACTTTTTTTTATAAAATACTACAACAGCTTATTATCAATTTCAGCACTTGTATCTAAATATGTAACTGCTTATTGATTAAATCAGTTTCAATATTTAAAAGTACTTTTCAGCAACTAATGCTTATCAGCTATTTTAAGTTAGCTAATCCAAACGGTCACAGGCTCGTGATGTGTAGGAAATTTTTCAAGTGGATAACAAATAAGTTAGCAGTTTGCAAATGTGACTACAATCTAGAAACTCTAATCTATAATATGATTGTTCTTCGCAATAACCCCCAGTATGATGTTAAATAGAAAGAATATATATATATATATATTCTTTCTATTTAACATCACAGGTTCCTGTAGTCACGGGTTGAGCAATGAGAAAGTTATCTAAGTATGATATATAGGTCACAACTTTAAGTTGTATAATCAGCCACTAATATTCGTATCGTGATAGGCTGCCTGCATCATAACTTTTGATGTGTGTCCCTTTTGCGGTCCCTGTCTAGATGCGGGATGTTTCGTGTACCGTACTGCCCAACCATATTGTCCGTCAATTTGACTACGGGATATGCTGTCTATATCATACCCCTTGAAGTGCGGTCCTTTTTCAGACTCTACCTGTCACGACCCCAACCCCCATCGTGGTGGCGCCCAACACACTGCTAGGCAAGTCCGGCCAATTTAACAACTTTAACCCTTTCTATACAGTTTATGATTAATTAACACGGATAATTTACTAAGTCATAATACTGAAAATCTGAAATAGAGTTAAAAACATGCAGAATCCCAAATAACAATACTACTACATAGCCCGAAGAATCCGGCGTCACAAGTTTGAGCCTCTAATACATGAATATGAACCTACTACATACCGTTCTAAAGAAGTACGAAATGAGACAAATAGATAAAGGGAAGATCAGCGCTGTGGACGTCATGCATCTACCTTGATGCTCTCGGATATGTGCTGCCCAGCTGGAAGTCCTCAAAAGTCTCAGATACACCTGGATCTACACGCAAGGTGTAGGGAGTAATGTGAGTACTCCGACCGAGTGAGTAATAAACATAAATAAAGGTTGAGAATAAGAAATCCTAGATAGGCACATTGTAATCTATAAATACAGCAATTTAAACCAAGTAGTATAAAATCAGTAAACCAATGAAAATAAATTATGGAAATGCTGCAATTGATAAGCAAATAAATGACAGTCAAATAAGGAATGCAACACATAGTACGGTACTCTAGTACCCGTTGCAGCGTGCAGCCCGCTCCATTTATTTATCATCGGTGATGCTCGCTGGGGGTGTGCAGACTCCGGGAGGGACCCCTTACGGCCCAAACGCAATATCAAGTCATATCGTGGCATCAACTAGGCCCTCGGCCTCATATCAATATCAATATAATACTGCTGCGGCGCGCATCTCGATCCCATACTCGATCTAGAATCAAATAAGCCCCTCGGACAATAATAAAATAGTAGTTCTCAGCCCAAAACATCATTAGAAATATCATTTAAACTTTTAAATCTAAGTAAAAGTGGCTGAGTTTGCAAAACAGTTTTAACCAATAGGGCTAAGTTCAAGTATTATGTCAAAATAGTGAGGAAACAGAAAATAACAACCCCTGAAGGGTCCAAATCGTTGGCACGAAGCCCAAATATGATAATTAATCCAAATAATAATGATATCAAGTAAGTTTCAATCAAATACACAGTAAAAACATCACTCCGGATGGACCAAGTCATAAACCCCAATAGTAACGACTCGCGCTCATCATCAAGCGCATGTGTCACCTCAATATAGCACTACGATGTGCAAATTCGGGGTATCAAACCCTCAAGACATCATTTACATTAATTACTCACCTGAAGCCGGCCAAAACTCTAGCTCACTATGCCCTTGCCTCTCAAATCGGCCTCCTCGCACGTCGAATCTGACCAAAACCACAACGAATATGTCACAATATGCCAAAGGAACAATAACTAAACGAAAAATATTAAAAATCCCGAAATTGGCAAAACACGAGCCCCGAAGCCACTTCTTTAAACTCAGAAATTCTTACACCAATGGGTTCCTTATCTCTCCGCGAGTCTATACATATAAAAAACACTAAAATCGGAGTCCAAATGACCCCTCAAATCCCAATTTTTGCTCTTTTAAGTTCAAGCCCTAAACCACTATTTTTTTTCCATTAATTTCTTAAGTTTTCAGCCCTAATCCATAATGTATATGCACCATAAAATCGTGTTTTAAGTCCAAAAATCCTTACCTTATCGAAGCTCCTTGAAAACCCTCTTCAAAATTGCCCAGAATTCTCCAAGTCCGAATTAAAAATGAAAAAACCCTTCAAAATTTGCGAAGAAGAAGAATATATACATCTGCACAGTCGAAACCGCACCTGCGGTCAATTACCCGCTTCTACGGTAACTCCTCCGCATTTGCGGATTTCACTTAATTCTGCCTAACCGCATCTGCGGATGCGCTTCCTGCCTCACCCCTGTCTTCCGCTTCTGCGATACCGCAGATGCGGCTCCTCGTCCGCTTCTGCGGAATCAGCTCCCAAAGCCAAATCTCGCACCCGCGACCTCCCCTTCTGCATATGCAAGACCGCACCTGCGGTCCCCTTTCCGCAGGTACGGAAATACCAGCAACAATAATTTCCTGCAATGACACAAGTCCAATTTCTTCCCGTTAGGCATCCAAAATTACCCCAAGGCCCCCGGTACCTCAACCAAAAGCACCAACACCTCCTAAAATATCATTCAAACTTGCTCCAATCATCAAAACACCTCAAACGACACCAAAACCATCAAATTATATTGGATTCAAGCCTAAGTTCTTTAAAAACTTCCGAAACACGCATTTGATAAAAAATCCAACCAAATCACTTCCGAATGACTTGAAATTTTACACACATATACAAAATCACATAACGAAGCTACAGCAGCTCTCGGAATTCCATTCCGACCCTCAGATCAAAATCTCACACATCAACCGGAATTCGTCAAAATACTAACTTCGCCAATTCAAGCCTAATTCTACACTGGACCTCTAAAATCACTTCCGATCACACTCCTAAGTCACAAATAATCCCCTAAAGCTAACCGAATCATCGGAATCCATATCCGACCCCTCTAACACATAAGTCAACATCCGGTTGACTTTTTCAAACTAAGCCTTCCTTAAAGAGACAAAGTGTCTCATTTCCTTCTAAAATCAATCCAAACCAATCTTGTTCACACAAGAAACTGATAAAGAAGCAGAAAATGGGTTAAATGGAGCGGTGACTCATGAGACGACGGGTTGGGTCGTCACATCCTCCTCAACTTAAATAAACGCTCGTCCTCGAGCGAGTTAAGAAACATCCCTGAAGCCTCAAACATGTGGGGATATCTGCTCCGCATCTCCTGCTCGGTCTCCTAGGTAGCCTCCTCCACGAGCCGACCTCTCCACTGCACCTTCACCAAAGCAATATCCTTTGACCTCAACTTTCGAACCTGACGATCCAAAATGGCTGCTGGCTCTACATCATAAGTCAAATCACCCTCCAACTGAACCGTACTGAAATCCAGAACATGGGACGGGTCCCTAATATACTTCCGGAGCATAGAAACATGGAAAACTAGATGCACACTCGACAAGCTGGGTGGAAAGGCAAGCTCATAAGCCACCTCCCCAATCCTCCTAAGTACCTCAAAAGTCCCAATAAATCGCGAACTCAACTTCCTTTTCTTTTCGAATCTCATAACACCCTTCGTGGGCGAAACCTTCAACAAGACCTTCTCACTAACCATGTAGGATACATCTCGAACCGTCCGATCCGCATAGCTTTTCTACCTCGACTGCTCCGTACGGAGTCTCTCCTGAATTACCTTTACTTTATCCAAAGCATTCTGAACAAAATCTTCCCCAATAGCCTAGCCTCGCCGGGCTCGAACCAACCAACTAGAGATCTATACCGTCTTCCATACAAGGCCTTATACAGTGTCATCTGAATGCTAGGCTGATAGTTGTTGTTGTAGGCAAACTCTGTAAGCGGTAGAAACTGATCCCATGACCCTCCGAAATCAATAACACAGTCGCGTAACATATCCTCCAATATCTGAATGGTGCGCTCGGACTGCCCGTCCGTCTGAGGGTAAGAAGTTGTGCTCGACTGCACCTGAGTGTCCAACTCTTGCTGAACCGACTTCCAAAACTGGGAAGTAAACTGAGTGCCCCGATCTGATATGATGGAAACTGGGACACCATGCAACCGAACAATCTCCCGAATATATAACTCTGCCAGCCGCTCTGAAGAATAAGTAGTACAAATAGGAATGAAGTGCGCAGACTTGGTCAGCCTGTCTACAATCACCCAAATAGCATCGAACTTTTTCAAAGTCTGTGGGAGTCCGGTAACAAAATCCATATTAATCCTCTCCCACTTCCACTCAGGAATAACCATCTGCTGATGCAAGCCACCTGGTCTCTGATGCTCATATTTCACATGTTTAGAATTGAGACACCGAGCTACAAACTCCACAATATCTCTCTTCATCCTCCACCACCAATAGTGCTGTCTAAGTTCCCGATACATCTTCGCGACACCCGGATGAATGGAATACCGCGAGCTATGGGCCTCCTCTAATATCAACTCCCAAAGCCCATCCATATTGGGCACGCAAATCTGGCCCTACATCCTCAACACACCATCATCACCAATGGTCACGTCTCTGGCATCATCATGCTGAACTCTATCCTTAAGGACAAGCAAATGCCGATCGTCATACTAGCACTCTCTGATGCGATCATATAAGGAAGATCGAGAAACCACACATGCCAACACCCGACTGGGCTCTAAAATATCTAGTCTCACAAATCGATTGGCCAAGGCTTGAACATTAACTGCAAATGGCCTCTCCTCAATTGGAATGTACGCCAAGCTCCCCATACTCACTGCCTTTCAGCTCAAAGCATCGGCCACTACATTGGCCTTTCCCGGATGATCCAGAATAGTAATATCATAATCCTTAAGCAACTCTAGACACCTCCGTTGCCTCAAATTGATGTCCTTTTGCTTGAACAAATGCTGAAGACTGCAATGATCAGTGAATACCTCACAAAATACGACATACAAGTAATGCCTCAAAATCTTCAATGCACGGACTATAGCGGCCAACTCCAAAACATGGACAGGGTAGTTCTTCTCGTGGGGCTTCAACTGACGAGAAGCATAAGCAATAACTCTACCATCTTGCATTAATACACATCCAATCCCAACTCTTGAAGCATCACAATATACAATATAGGAACCTGAAGCTGATGGAAAAACCAACACTAGAGCTGTGGTCAAAATTGTCTTGAACTTCTAAAAGCTCTCCCCACACTCGTCCGACCATACAAATGAATCACCCTTCTGAGTCAACTTGGTCAAAGGCGATGCAATGGATGAAAATCCCTAAACAAACCGGCGGTAATAGCCTGCCAAACCAAGGAAGCTACGAATCTCTGTGGCTGAGGATGGTCTAAGCCAACTCTACACCGCCTCTATCTTCTTCGGTTCAACCTGAATACCCTCGCTGGACACCACGTGTCCCAAGAAATCCACTGAACCGAGCCAGAACTCACACTTGGAGAACTTTGCATAAAGCCTCTCCTCCATCAATCTCTGCAATACCACTCGCAAATGCTCCGTGTGCTCCTCCTGACTACGCGAGTATACCAGGATATCATCAATGAACACGATAACAAATGAATCCAGATAAGGCCGAAATACATTGTTCATCAGATGCATGAACGCCGCTAGGGCATTGGTCAACCCGAAAGACATGACAAGAAACTCATAGTGACCATATCTAGTCCTGAAAGCGGTCTTATGAATATCTGAAACCCTGATCTTCAACTGGTGATAACCCGAATGGAGATCAATCTTGGAAAACACCCTCGCTCCCTGAAGCTGGTCAAATAAATCATCAATGCGAGGCAGGGATACTTGTTCTTCACTGTTACTTTGTTCAATTGCCTGTAGTCAATGCACATTCTCATTGTGCCATCCTTCTTCTTCACAAACAGAACCGGTGCACCCCATGGTGACACACTCGGCCGTATGAACCCCTTATCTAGGAGTTCCTGAAGCTGCTCCTTCAATTCTTTCAACTCCGTTGGTGCCATACAATATGGCAAAATGGAAATGGGCTGAGTGCTCGACACCAGATCAATACCAAAATCAATATCCATGTCCGGTGGCATGCCTGGCAGGTCTGCAGGAAATACATCGAGAAAATCCCTCACAACCGGGACAGAATCAATGCTAGGAATCTCAGCTCCAACATCCCTCACAAACGCCAAATAGGAAAGACAACCCTTCCCAACCATACGCTGGGCCTTCAAGAAAGAAATAACTTTACTAGGAACATAGTCAGTCACACCTCACCACTCGATCCGCGGTAAACCCGGAATGGCCAAAGTGATTGTCTTAGCATGACAATCTAGAATAGCATGACACGGAGATTGCCAATCCATGCCCAAAATAAGATAAAAGTCCACCATGCTCAATAGCAATAGATCAACTCGGGTCTCCAGTCCCCCAATAATCACAATACATGACCGGTACACACGGTCCACAACTACAGTATCGCCCACCGGGGAAGATACATGAACAGGTAAAGAAAGAGACTCCTGGGGCATAACTAAATAATGAGAAAAATATGAAGACACATATGAATATGTGGAACTGGGATCAAATAATACAGAGGCATCTTTGTGGCAGACTAAAACAATACCTGTAATGACAATATCTGAAGCAACGACATCTTCTTTGCCTGTCATAGCATAAAAACGAGCCTGGCCACCACCTGATCGACCTCCACCTATGGGGCGGCCCCTGGTTGCCTGACCTCCACCCCTGGCTGGCTAGGCGGTTGATTAAGTAACTAGTGCAGAAGTCGAGGGTTGATCCCTCTGCTGAGACTAACCACCACGAATTCGAGGACACTGCCTCCTCATATGCCCAAACTCTCCGCACTCATAACAACTACCCGGTGCTGGAGATGGGGACTGAAGGGAACCCCTCACACCGGAGTGACTAGCAGATGCACTCGGCATAGAAGAACCCTGAGCTGATGGGGAATGAGATAAACTCTGAGCTGGGAGAGCGCTGAGCAAAGACTGGCCTTGCTGGAACCCATGAGGACCACGGTCTGAAGATGCCCCACGATACTCTGGGCAGGCCGAATGAGCAGGCCTGAAAGAATGACCTCTACCACACTGGAACTAGCCCCTCGACGGAGCACCACTAGAATTGCCCGATCCTTGAGGCCTCTTGGCCTCCCTCTCCTCTCACTCTCTACGGTGAACTGACTCGATCTCACAAGCGATATCCACCACCTCCTCAAACGTATCACCCAGTACTCGCTCTCTAGTCATCAAAATACGTAGATGGTAGTTAAGGCCATCCATAAATCTCCTAATCCTCTCACAATCAGACGAAATCATCCAAATAGCATGACGGGCCAATTGTGAAAACCTTATCTCATATTGAGTCACGGTCATATCCCCCTGCGTCAACCACTCAAACTGTCTACGCAACTCCTCTCTGCGGGACTGAGGTACATACTTCTCCAGGAATAGAGCGGAGAATTGCTGCTAAGAAAGGGGTGCTGTACCAGTAGGTCTACGTCTCTCAAAATCCTCCCATCAAGTAAAATCAACCCCCGAGAACTGGAAGGTAGTAAATGCCACACCACTCGACTCAAGAATCCCTGATGTGCGGAGCATACGCTGACACTTGTCAAGAAAACCCTGGGCATACTCGCCCTCAGTACCACTTAATGTCGGAGGATGGAGCCTACTAAACCTCTCAAGACGATGCTGCTCGTCGTCTGGCATAGCTGGAACCACGAAGTCCTGAACTGGTGCAACCGGCTGAGCTGGAGGTACTCCCGGCGTCTGAAATCCCTGCACTACCTACTCAGGTGTGCGTGCAGCGGGGGTCTGATTGCCTCCCCCAGACTGTGAAGTAGCTGCTGTTGTGGTGGCTGAAACTACCTGAGCCAAGCCAGTGCAAACTGATAAGATCTGTGCCAACGCCTCCTAAAGACCCGGAATCACGATAGGTGCAACTGGTGCCTGAACAGGTGTTGCTGGAGTGTCCACACTGGAGCCTGATCCTGAGCTGGGGCAACTGGTGGATCAGTAGGTACTGCCCCGGCTGCTCTACTTCTGCCACGACCACGACCGCGTCCACGATCTCTGGTGGCCTCAGTGGGTGTACCTGGTGGTCGTCCGCATCGTTCGGTAGCGCGAGTCCTCACCATCTGTGAGAGAATAGAATAATAGAAGTTTAGTTCTCAATTCAACAAAGCCGCACGACAAGACTTTCGAGAATGTGAAGTTTTCTTAAAGGTTCTGCAGCCTCTCGAGGATAAATACAGACGTCTCCGTATCGATCCGCAAGACTCTACTAAACCGGATCATGACTTGCGAGACCAAGTAACCTAGGCTCTAATACCAACTTGTCACAACCCCAACCCCGATCGTGATGGCGCCCAACACACTGCTAGGCAAGCCCGACCAATTTAACAACCTTAACCCTTTTTATACAGTTCATGATTAATTAACACAGATAATTTAATAAGTCATAATACTGGAAATCTGAAATAGAGTTAAAAACATGCGGAATTCCAAATAACAATACTACTACATAGCCCGATGAATCCGGTGTCACAAGTCTGAGCCTCTAATACACGAATATCAACCTACTACATATCGTTCTAAAGAAGTATGGAATGAGACAAATAGATAAAGGGAAGATAAGGGCTGCGGACATCATGCAGCTACCTTGATGCTCTTGGATATGTACTGCCCAGCTGGAAGTCCTCAACAATCTCAGATGCACCTGGATCTGCATGCAAGATGCAAGAGTAATATGAGTACTCCGACCCAGTGAGTAATAAACATAAATAAAGTCTGAGAATAAGAAATCCTAGATAGGCACATTGTAATCTATAAATACAATAATTTAAACCAAGTAGTATAAAATCAGTAAACCAATGAAAATAAATTATTGAAATGTTGCGACTGATAAGCCAATAAATGACAGTCAAATAAGGAATGCAACACATAGTACGATACTCTCTAGTACCCGCTACGGCGTGCAGCCCGCTCCATTTATTTATCGTCGACGGCGCTCACTGGGGGTGTGCAGACTCCGGGAGGGGCCCCTTACGGCTCAAGCGCAATATCAAGCCATCTCGTGGCATCAACTAGGCCCTCAGCCTCATATCAATATAATACTGGTGCGGCGCACAGCCCGATCCCATACTCATTCTAGAATCACATAAGCCCCTCTAGCAATAATAAATTAGTAGTTCTCAGCCCAAAACATCGTTAGAAATATCATTTAAGTTTTTAAATCTGAGTAAAAGCGGCTGAGTTTGCAAAACAGTTTTAACCAATAGGCTGAGGTCAAGTATTATGCCAAAATAGTGAGGAAACGGAAAATAACGACCCCCGAATGATCCAAACCGTTGGCACGAAGCCCAAATATGTCAATTAATCCAAATAATGATGATTTAAAGTAAGTTTCAATCAAATACACGGTAAAAACATCACTCGGGACGGACCAAGTCACAATCCCCAATAGTAACGACCCCGCGCTCATCATCAAGCGCGTGTCTCACCTCAATATAGCACTACGATGTGCAAATCCGGGGTTTCAAGCCCTGAGGACATCATTTACATTCATTAATCACCTCAAGCCAGCCAAAACTCTAGCTCGCTATGACCTTGCCTCTCAAATCGGCCTCCTCACATGTCGAAATTGACCAAAACCATAACGAATACGTCACAATATGCCAAAGGAATAATACCCAATCGAAAACAAACGAAAAATATTAAAAATCCCAAAATTAACAAAACCCGAGTCCCGAGCCCACTTGTCAAAACTTAGAAATTCTTACACCAATGAGTTCCTTATCTCGCCGCAAGTCTATACATATAAAGAATACCAAAATCGGAGTCCAAATGACCCCTCAAATCCCAATTTTTGCTCTCTTAAGTTCAAGCCCTAAACCACCATTTTTTGTCCATTAATTTCTTAAGTTTTCAGCCCTAATCCATGTATTTGCACCATAAAATCGTGTTTTAAGTCCAAAAATCCTTACCTTATCGAAGCTCCTTGAAAACCCTCTTCAAAATCGCCCAGAATTCTCCAAGTCCTAGTTAAAATTGAACAAACCCTTCAAAATTCGCGAAGAAGAAGCATATATACATCCGTCCAGTCGAAACCGTACCTGCGGTCAATTACCTGCTTCTGCGAGACCGCTTCTGCGGTAACTCCTCTGCATTTGCAGATTTCACTTAATTCCACCTAACCGCATCTACGGTCAAATAACCGCATCTGCGGCTACGCATGTGCGGCACCCATTCCGCACCTGCACTTCCTGCCTCACCCCTAACTTCAGCTTCTGCGATACCAATGCCGCATCTGTTGTCCGCTTCTGCGGAATCAGCTCCCAAAGCCAAATCTCGCACCTATGACCTCCACTTTCGCATCTGCGAGACCGCACCTGCGGTCCTCTTCCCACAAGTACGGAAATACCAGCAACAACAATTTCCTGCAATGACACAAGTCCAATTTCTTCCCGTTAGGCATCTGAAATTATCCCGAGCCCCCCAGGACCTCAACCAAAAGCACCAACACCTCCTAAAACATCATTCAAACTTGCTCCAATGATCAAAACACCTCAAACGACACCAAAACCATCAAATTACATCGAATTCAAGCCTAAGTTCTTCAAAAACTTCCAAAGCACGCATTTGATCAAAAACCCAACCAAATCACCTACGAATGACCTGAAATTTTACACACACATCCCAAATCACATAACGAAGCTACACCAGCTCTCAGAATTCTATTCCGATCCTCGAATCAAAATCTCACCTATCAACCGAAATTCGCCAAAATACTAACTTCGCCAATTCAAGCCTAATTCTACACCGGACCTCCAAAATCACTTCCGATCACACTTCTGAGTCACAAATCATCCCTCAAAGCTAACCGAATCATCGTAATCCATATCTGAGCCCTCTAACACATAAGTCAATATCCGATTGACTTTTTCAAACTAAGCATTTCTTAAAGAGATGAAGTGTCTCATTTCCTTCTAAAATCAATCCAAACCAATCTCGTTCACAAAAGACACTGATAAAGAAGCATAAAGAAGCAGAAAATAAGGAAAACGGAATGATGACTCATGAGACGACGGGTCGGGTAGTCACACTACCCGAATGCGAGATATAACCACTTTATCTGAATCAGTTTGACTACACCTCAACTATATCATCAGATATTTATTACGGTGCATAAATCAAATAATTCTCTCCCAAAAAAAAAAGGTCATTCAAAACTTTACTATAAAAGTAAAAGATTGCAAGTTAACTTTAGTCTTCTATGGAACTGCAAAATCAGCAATACAACAACTGAAATCTGACATCTGAGAATTCTCAAGAATATTGTTATGAATTTTTATTCATAAAAATGGGAAGGAAAAAAGAGGCACCAAAAACAACTTTATTGGTTTATGCATATTTATCTTTTTTCTAAATAAAAATAGGAACTCTTTCAATGTCACAAAACATACTTTTTCTTCACTCCTAAAATAAAATTGTTCCTCCACACATTGCTTCATGTGAGTTTTGAACTGTCAATTTAATGTTGGTACTCTTTTTCTTCTTTTCCTTTTTCATAGTTGGATTTGAAACTTACTGCATAATATTTCTAGCTAATGTACGTAGATATGGTCAATGTATTTTGTTTGAACAAAATACATTGTCAATATTATACTTGTCCCTCGTTATTTTGTAGTGGTATTATCACTTTTAGACCATGCTATAATATTTACATTTGGTAGCCAAAAAAGTGTATAAAATTTACATAATTTTTGCATGTAACATATATAATGTAAAAAATATATAAATTTTATATAATTTTTTTTTATTTTTACAGCAACTATACTGTGTCATTTTTCCTATTTTATAAGGGTTTCTTATGGTCCTTATAATGTTTTGAGCCATTCTAATAATTATTTAAGATTTGAGTTGGATGCTTAAATCCGTACTTGTTGCGCCACCCCTCTCTCTGGATATAAAAAAAATAAAAGAAAAAAATCTTCGGTCTACATGTAAACCAAAAATCAGGTTTTTGAAGAGAGGGGTGGGATGGGTTGGTGAGAGTAGAAAAGGTCGAGAAAGAGTTTTGAAAAATATTTTCTCTTCTCTTAATAAGGAAAATATTTTCCTCCAATTGAAGGAAAATGAATTGATAAGAAAAATATTTTTCAAAATAAAAGCCAACCAAACATAAAAAATTTAAAAATATTTTTCGAAAAATATTTTCCTTCGTACCAAACACACCCTAAATGCTCAATTTTTTTCACAAAATTAAATAGGAGTAGTTGTATTCCTTATCATTACCAAATGTATGTATTACACTTTTTGATTGATTGTTTGGAAGACACCGTAGAGTGGGCCAAATGTTGAACAAAGGCGGTCTCCAATAACGGATATCCAAGTCCAACCGACTTTTCGTCATTAGGCCATTTACATGGATTTAAAAAATAAAAAAAAAAGACAATCTTAAATTGGGAATTGAAAGTCTAGAAGAAAATTTAAGTATTATGTTCAACTTCCACGTAGAAAAAGCAGCACGATGCATAAGACATCTCGCATTCACGTATGGTTCAAGGAAATGCAGTACTTTAGGGGTATAATATAGACAACCTATCTTAATGCAAACATTAATGACTGCTTCTACGGCTCGACTTCATGACCTATATATCACACTTTACCATTGCTTTAAGGTTCCTCTTCTATGTTCCAACTTCTACATGGTTAAAATATAAAATTATTAAGATGGTATTAAAATGTTTTGGTCATAAAAAGGCAAGATAATTAGAACTCGTTGGGAACTTTAAAAGTTGCAGTGATACACCCATGAAACTGAAGTAATTTCTTTTATGTATTTTTCAAGTAAAGTAAATTTGAATCCATTAAAAGTAGAGCTTAAATTAAATTTTCAAATGAAAGAGTTCCTTTATAACATATGATTCAGTTTGACTCCATCCCTGCAGAAAGCATCCCTCTCATTTCACAATCATTCCAATTGGTCAAACCAAATTTTGCCCATAAGCCTTCCCACTCACAATGTTGTATTGTGGGCCAGGGCCGGGCCTAAATGGGCCAAACGGGTCAGGACTAACAATTCCAGGCTTTGGTGGGCTGGGCTCTGACGATCCCGAGCTAAACGGTCCCGGGCTTAACGGTCCCAAAGGATGGAGCCGACCCACTATGGGCCTAAGCCCACATGGTCCCTGGCTAAATGGGCCGGGCCCAAGGGCCTAAACGGGACTAAGTGGTCCGTGCTTTTTTTAAATTTTTTTTATCTAAGGCATTTTCTTGTAAATTATATAATATTATATATATATAGCCTTATATTATTTCTTGTAAATTATATTATATAATTATGACTTAAATCTTCTAATTCAAATTTAAACATAAAAAAAATTGCAAATAAATATTCAAGGGAATGCCTTATAATTTTTATTATTACGATATTAACAAAAAATGACAATATCTTTCTTAGTTTTCCTCCCTCCAATGGAATGAGCACAACAAGGTGCTAATACCACCATTAAAAGGAAAAAAATTAATGAAGATATACCAAAATACAAGTTACATATTAATATACATATTATCTCTTACAAATTTCATAAATCCTTCAAGGTTTGGAGGAATTTCCGTTGGTGGTGGTGGAAAAGAAGCTTGTTCATCACCGCTTTCGGGCGAAACAGCAATCCTCCGCAAGTTCCACTAGTATTTCTTCATAAGCTTCGTCTATCTCCGGTTGTGATTCAGCAAGTCCAAATTTCTTCTTTCCGAACAGATCCAATCTCTGAAGAGTACTGATTTTTCCAAGCTCTCCCTCATAGTCGCTCTATGATCACCGATTTGAAGTCTCACTTGACTGAAAGCGCTCTCCGATGCCACTATTGAAGCTTGAACACTTAAAATATCTCGAGTCATCCTTGAAAGAACTGGATATTATTTTTCTTTGGCCTTCCACCATTCCAAAACATCAAAGGAGCCGTAGGAATTATCTGGTTCAAGTCCCTGCGACAAATAAACTTGAAGCTCATTTAATTGTGAAGTATTACCAATATTATCGCCTTGAGAACCCTGAACTCCGTCCAAGAATTAAGTGCTCTTAGGCCCGCAGTTCTTTTAGATGATTGCGAACTAGACTCAGTAGGAGTTGGAACATTTGGTCTAGCATGATCTAAGGCAGTTGATAAGCATTATAAATTGTTTGAGCATTTATTTTAATTGAGGCTTTTGCACCTGCAAATGTAGCAAATTCCTCATCTGAAAGATCTAAAGCCTTATAAATATTTGTATACCAAAAGTGCGGACCTCTTAATTTTATGATAGGATTTAACATAGCAGCAACACCATAAATAGGGGGATATGGGAAAATATTTTTTAAACTTATCTTTCATAGAGTTAATAGCAAGTTGATAAATTGTCCCGCCCTCTGAAAATTCAGTAAACAATTTGCAAGTGCTGCAATATAAACTAAACAGTTAGAAATTGTAGGATAATATTGCCCAGATAATTCAGTTGTAGCAACATGAAATTGTTGTAAAAAATCTATAAGAATTCTAACATTAGTTCAATCTTGATTTGTAAGGTGCTCATTATCATCATCACCCCCAACACGAGCATTAAATGTTGCGTTTATTGGGTTTCTATATTCATATGCAACAATTAAACTTTCGTACATATAATTTCATTTAGTCGGACAAGCTTTAGGAAACTTTCTTTCTCTAAGGCCAAATCCATCACATTTTGTTAAAAACATTCCCTAAGTCTACTTCTACGGTTTGAATAAAAAATTCAATTAAGAGCCATTTTAACCCTTTTAATTTTCGCATTTAAAATTTTCATACCATCACCGACGATTAAATGGTAAATATGACAAATACATCTAACATGGAAACAATTACTAAATGCAAGATTTAGTGTAGTTGTAAGCAAGCCTATAGTATTAGTGTTACTAGAAGCATTATCCATTGAAATTGATATTATTTTATCTCTAATGCAAAAATATCTACAAATATCTGCAACTGTGTTAGCAATAAACTTACCTGTGTGACGTGAATTAATTATTCTATAAGCAATAATGCGTTTTTGCATTTTTCTTTCCTCATCAATCCAATGAGTGGTTACAATAAGACAATTACAGTCATTACCACTCCTGCCAATATCAGTAGTAATAGTAATGCGACAATCTATATGAGTAAATAAATAGCACAAATATTGTTCATATTCATGTTTATATTTATAAATATCGCTCTTTACGGTAGCGCGAGGCCATCCTTTATAAGTAGAATTAAAAACTTTTATAATATAATGCACAAAGTGAGGGTTAAAAGGAAAACTATAGGGTAAGAACATAAGATTAACCATTTTTGACAATTCTTCACGGTCTTTATTTGGATCGTAATATAAAATGCCACCAGTAACAATTTTAATTTCCGGTTGAACTAGATTTGACCCGGTACTAGTGTTAATCTCAGTACCTACACTTGTCCCCTCTTATGCAGCTTTCATTTGAAGATATATAGCTTTATCTCTAGGGTGTGTCTTTATGTGTCTAGTCAAACTATCCTTACCGCTACGGTATCCAGTATATTTATGAGCCATCAAAGAGCCACAAGTTTTACACTTAGCGTTATTTGGTTCTCTTAGTTGAGTAAAAAAGTGCCAAACAAGAGATGTTTCGGGTCTTTTAGAAGGTTGTCTATAAAAAGTAGGGGTTACTACAGGAGGGTCGGGTGGGGCATCATTTGGATTATTATCAGTTGGGTTAACAACAGGACTAGTAGGTGTATCATCTAAATCCGATTGCGTTTCATCTAAATCATCAATTTCATCGATAGTTTCATTAGGACAAAGAGCATTCATATATTCATCATTTAATTGTTGACCTTGTGCAACATCATGGCAAAATTGACTATCGGTAAATTAAAAACGTGGGTTATCACTATCAAGAATAACAGGTGGAGGAGGACAGGTAACAAGTCTGGGTCGGGAAGCCTTGGGAGGAGTAGTAGCTTGGCGACTAGATTCACCAATTTTAGATTTTCTCTTACCCTTACCACTAAATATTTTTTTCAAAGAAAAATCCATATTAATTATAATTATACAAACTAAAACAAACAAAACTATAATATTAACATTTAAGAGTTGGAACGAGTTTATCGAATTGATGAACAACTTCTTGAAAATTGAATATCGTTGAAGACTTGAATACTTCAATTCACCAACTTCACAATTTTTTACAAAATTGTAACAATAAAGTAAGCAATTATAGAAGAAAATTAGAGAGAGATTAACAGAGATTGATGAATTTATGAGTAAAAACGAAAGAATGAGGGGGTATTTATAATTGAGAATAGGGAAAAAGTATAATTATAAAAAGTTTGGGGTTAAAATAAAGTTTGGGGAACAAATGACTATTTTTTAAAAAGCCAAACGGCTAAATTGACAGACCAACGACTAGTTTTTAAATATAAAACCGTTAGCCAATTTTTATTTTTTTATTTTTTTTGAAAAATAGTCGTTGGGTCCGTTTGGCCCTGTTGAACCGGACTAGGCCCGCTTGCCGGTCTCGAGCCCGCGATCTATGTTTGGAGGACCGACCCACAGTGGACTTTTAGGACCGTTTGGGACCGACCCGTTTGGCCGGTGGTCTCGCGGGCTCGGGAGGGTCCCGAGTTGGGCCTGACCCACAATACACCCTTACCCACTCAGCAGAAAGGCATCACAAAGTTACATTGAGCCAGTTTGGGTTGGCTTAAAAAAGTGACTTTTCAGCAAAAATAGTTTTTAAGCAAAAAATAATATATTTGGGTTGCCCAATTATTGCTTTTTTGCTTGTTTTAAGCATTTTTTAAACTTATTTTAAGCACTTTATTATCTTTGCCAAACATTGAAAAAAATTAAAAATAGCTTAAAAGATGATTTGACGAGCTTAAAAGCCCATTCAAACACCCTCGTAGTTTTATTTTACACTTTTATTTTTAGCTTTGATAGGATTTGATTTCTGAAGAGGAGCTTTGGAGCAACGGTAAGTTGTCTTTATGTGATCTAGATGTCACGAGTTAATTCGAGCCGTAAAAGCAATTGAGTAGGCTGTTTATATCACACCCTTGGGATACTGCGATTCCCCGGACTCTTAATAAATGTGATATGATTTGTGTACTGGACATGATTTGATTTCTCTTTGGAGGAATGTTTGACACATATTTTAAGATATTAATGATTAATGCAAGAAAATAACTTGCCTCAATGTTACTCTCCTCCTAAAATAGTGCAATAACGACAACAATAACAACTCAGTATAATGTCACATATGGAGTTTGGAAACGATAATGTATATGCAGATATTACCACTATCCTGGGGCAGAGAGGCAAATTGAGTATACTGCACGTATCTATTTTAGTAAATTTCATTTAAACCCCTTAACTTTTAAGAGTTGAGAAATAATACTCCATTCCTCTTTTGATTGGGACCAATAACTCCCTTGAATAATATTTTCTGATGAACTTAGACTTTCCATACAAGAAAAAAAACATCGGTGTCTTTTTTTCTTCTTTTTTTCCTTTTCTAGAATATTTTTTCTAACAGAATTCAATATATTATTTATTAAGTAAAAGTTAACAGCATCTAAATAGAATGAATGACAGAATGAGTGGATAAGATAATTAGAAATATAAAAAAACGAGAAGACTATTATTTCAGTAAATTTAAAGGGTTTATTTGTATTAGGGAAAGTATTAATAATGTTTTCGACGCAACTAATATATGGAAGAATATAAAACTTTAACAAAGTATCAGGGGCGGCTCAAACATATGCGAGGCCTAAGGCCAAAGCTTAATATGAGGCCTAAATTTTTAAAAGAAAGTT
>MU696989.1:23213-35095 GCA_026770625.1 Nicotiana glauca | reverse complement strand
GCATATCCTGTTTATTACGAATTTGCACTATTATAAAACTAAACTGGATGTACAAATTTAGTAAACTTGTACAGTCTACAATCTCATACATGTTATTGATCCTGTGAGCAAACAGTCCAAAGTTTTCAATTCAATCATAAATTCAAAAGTCCCAATTACTACAGACATTACTATTTAATACAAACACAAATATATTTAAACTAAACTATATTTAATGAAAAAAGAGACAGACTCGAATACACAGCACTTCATTTGTCTTCAAACTATTAATATACATTGAATAGAATTCTTCATCAATAGATCCAATAGTGTACCTGGAAATATAATGAGTGAGAGAGGAAGTTAGCAATAGAAGATCAGGCAGCAACAACTTTTGATGTTCAAACAGCAAAGATCAACCAACTTCAGCTCAGAGATGAAGTGAAAATCCAGAAATAATTTCAAAATAATCGACTAACTCAGAAGAAATCTCAAAACTCCATTGATATGTCAAATAACAACCATTTACCACTGAAAACCTTCAAAAATTGACTCAAACAAACTCTAACAACTCAAAATATTCCTGATATCACTCGAAACTCCTTCAACAATTAAAATTTGAATTATGAATTGCAAATTAACTTCTGAAATATCAAATTCGAATCTGCAACTTCAATAGAACAGTAACTTTTACTTCTTTTTTTTTTGAATTTTGGAAGAAATTTTGGATTTATAAGAGAGAATTCTGATATGAAATCCTTAATTTCAGATCTGAGATTTATCAGATATTTTTGAGGAATTTTTTGAAATGCTAAACTTGTGAAACAAGGCATTTCAATGCCTATTTATAGAAAATTTTAAGGTGGGAAAGTCCATTTCAGAATTTGCACCTTAGTCCTTCTTTATTTCTTTTTTAAACCCCCAATTTTAACTTGTTGCACAAGTAAGTGTAACTATTTATTTAAAATATACACTATAACCCACCCTAGAAGGTTCTATTTCCTTAGAATCCCTGTTATACCCCTACTTCATTTCAATTTTTACCATTTTTAATAATCCTGCCATTTTTCTATGCCCACATTACCCCTGAAGTTCCCTACAATTACTACCAAACCTACCCCCTGACCCCTGAACTATTACTCTGCGATTTTACCTAAGCTGATTAATAATAACTAATTTTACTAATCACTAATTAAAAATTATTGATTGATTACTATTGATTTCAGCTATAACCAATATCAATTAGTTAAGAAATTATTAGATTGCTAAAACTAATACTAAAATCAGTGAAACATATAGAACAAAATTAATATTGATTATTACTAAACAAACACCAAACAAACGATGATCAATCAGAAATCATTATCAAAATCAAACCAATCTTGACAGAATCAAATTATCCAAACAAAAAATCTAATTAAAACCCTAAAGCCCTTTATTTAAGCTAACCTAGATGTTACTTGCTTAAAGCTAATAAAAGTAATATGAAAGAAAACGAAATAACAAACTAATGCAGATAAACATAAAATCAAAAACAAACATTTTTTAGAAAGAAGAAAAGAAGTGATTACTGACCAAACTTGTATTAACGGACCAAATATCAACTCTTGACCATTCGTTGACAGATACAATTGTTAGACGGCTTCTGGTGAAACTCAAAAGGATATGAAGGCAGATTTGTACCAGGGTCATCAAGAAAACACGAGGCTATGCGTTTGGTGGTGTTTTATGACGGCGCCGCCAACCCAAGATGGTGGCGAAGGGGCGACAGCCTTAGGGTTTAGGGATTTGGAGGGTTGTGGTGGGATTTGACGGAAAACACCTTCATATTCGTGATGAGGAAGGAGAATAGGTGCCATGGTGAAATTTTGGTGGATTTTGGTGCAAAGGATGTTTCCCGCCGGTAGGGTTCCGGCGAGGAAATTGGGCTTATTTGAGGTGATTTGATAAGATTTGAGGGAAGCTAATGGGATATTTGGAATGAGGGTGTTAAGGCGGATTAAGGGTGTTATTATGGGCAGGAACAGGGTAAGTATCGATTGCCGGCGGCTAAGGTTCCGGCGAGGACTAAGTGACTGGCGTTACAGGCGAGGGAAAAGGCGTACGAGGAAGGGGAAAGGATTTGTCTCTGATTGAGGATGGTCAAAACATTTTTATTAAAGGTTTGAGATTGAAGCTGGACCGTAGGATCAGGGTGATTTAACGGCTCAGATCTAACGACATCAAAACGACGTCGTTTCGCCCTTCTATAGACCGGACCGGTTGGAAAATTTTGGGCCTGGGCAGGGTATATTGTTTGGGCTGGGGTGTTTAGCCCAATTTTAAAAGCAGTCTTTTGCTTTTATCTATTTTCTTGCATTTTATATTATTTTGTATTGTTTTTTTCATTTTGTATTTTTGTACTTTATTTTTCCTTTTTCAATTTTATATATTTTCTGATTTTATTATATTGTTAAACTAATTAAATTCTAATTTTATTTATAGCAATTCCAATTAAAATACTAAAAATGCTATTTTTGATTTTTTTCTTAAATTGTTTCGAAATGAATTAATACTAAAATTGTAAAATTAAAAATCCTAATGCGTGTGCATATTTTTTTATATTTTTTAATATGAATTATTATGCAACTAATTAACAAAATGTAGTAAATTTCAACAAAAATAATGAAAAATCATCTTGTTTGGATTTTTAGGAACAATTTGCTTAGGGCAAAAATCACGTGCTCACAGGGTCGTTACAGTATATTTTTCTTTTGCTGTCTGATCTATCATCAGTCAATTATTTTTTTACTAGCTTCTGCATGACACCTGACTTTGTTCGGTCCCAACAGTAATTAGGAACTTTATCTTTTTTTATTATTTTAAGGTGATTATCGTTATATGTTTCTGTTAGGACTGTAGTTAATTAGCTGCTAGTTTTAATTACGTACGCCTGTTAGGATTCTGAATTTTTTTCTTAGATATTGCCTTAAGTATAGTTTAGTTCAATAATCAAAATGCAAAGCAGTATCATGAGTTTAAATCTCATTAGCATTATACTATGTAGTTGATCAAACTAACTAGATCTTTATTAATTATGAGAAACAAAGAAATAAAATAGAAAAAGAAACAACAACATACCCCAGTACAATCTCATAAGTGGGGTTTGGGGAGGGTAATGTGTACATAGACCTTACCTTACCTAGAGAGATAGAAAGGTTATTTCTGATAGACCCCCAGCTCAAGAGAAGGTGGAAAGGAAGAAGAAAAAGAAGAAGAAGAAGAAGAAGAAGAAGAAAGAGGGGGGAAGAAAGAAAAACGAGGGAGACAAAAGATGATAAGGAAAAAAGAGGAGAAAAAGTAGCATAAGATAGTAACAATCATGGAGCAACACTTTCCAGTAAAAGGGAGAAAGAGTAGCATCAAATAGTAATAATCAGGAAGCAACAATTTCCTGTAGTAATTTTCAAAAATAATGGACATGGTTACTAAGTACCAGATATAATAACAAACTAAAGGAAGTAACTTTCAGCCAACAACAAGAATATTACTAGTACTACTGGTAAACCTAGGAGAAACTCAAAACTACCTGTCAACTCACCACCTTAATCCTCGACCTCCACACCTTCTTATCGCTAGTCATGTCCTCGGTTAAGTGAAGTACCTACATGTCCTGCCTAATCACCTCTCCTTCATACTTCTTTGGCCTACCCCTTCCTTCCTTCCTCAAGCCCGCCATGGTCAACCTCTCACACCTCCTGACCGGGGCATCTATATCTCTCCTTCTCACATGCCCAAACTATCGCAGCCTCGATTCCCGCAACTTGGCTTCCACGGATGCAACTCCCACCTTGTCCTTAATAACTTCATTCATGATCTTATCTTTTCTAGTATGTCCACACATCCATTTTAGCTGCGCTCATATTCTGGACACGGGACTTCTTAACGGACCAACACTCATATTTAAAGCTTTGCAAAAATGTTGCTTGAAGAAAATCAAATCAAATTAAGACCAAAAGGAAGTATGTATATGTATATGCAGGGGCAAATTTACAGTGTACCAAAGGGTTCACGTGAACCCATAGTCTTTGACAAAAAATATGTATATTATGTGTATAATTCATATAATTTGTCTAAATACTAACTTTGTGAACCCATGGTAAGATCTGTTGTGTTGGTTCACTGGTAAAGTAGCTGTTACTAATCTGTATTTGTAAAACAATTCTAGAGAAAATAAAATAGCATAAACAGAAATGTAAATGAAATAACAAAAACTAATTCGGACCCACTGAATTCACAGTGTTTCCTTAAGGAATTTAATGCCCTGCTAGTACACAAGGTTATGGATTATTTCCTCCTAGGATAGAATGAATTACACACTGGTGTAGTGGTACTTCAAACCCAGTGTTTCAACGAACACAAAGTTCGGTGGCAAATCACACTTACTGTTGCTTTCTTTGAAGTTAAAATATGCAGAAGAAACGAGAAGAACTCAAAGAATTCTTATGAAAATTCTGAGCAGAATAATCTTGTATTTATAGCCAAAGTTGAGCTGAAAGCTGAAGAGGTGCAACTCTTCAGAATGACTATTTAAGCAAAACGGTCACATCATAAATGCCATAACATAATTGACTATTTACTCAACAATAAAGAGGGAAAATAAAGAGAAAATTTGAAGAGGGTAGTTTAATTTTCAGTTATACAACTGAAAAATAGGCTGGATTTAATATTAATATTTATTTTAATATTAATATTTTGTTATTAAAATAAATATTTAATAACATTTCTGTTAATATTTTACTATTAACAAATAAATTTGGTCCAAAAAATTAATCAATTAATCGATCATTTGACCAAATCCAAATCCAAAGCCGAAGCCGAAGCCAAGCCGAGCGAGCGACGACGACGGCGTAAGGCTTGCCTTCTTCTAAACTCTTTAAGATCTAGAAGAAGAGCAATTGCTTAGATACCCGTAAAAACCCTCTTCCTCTTTCAATATGGGACAATGTTCCTTTGCCGGGAGGGGGGGCTTAAAATTTTCATTTCTCTCCATTTCCTATTCACCCCATTTTAATCGTTAATAGCTTAAAATCCCAAAAATCCCCCACATTAATGAGGATGGCTATATCACGGAAGTAGGCATGAAAAATTGTATGATTCGCAAGTAAGGAATAATTGCATCTGGATAAGTAGGTTTCCCTTTGAACTTTCTGTATTGAACTTATGTCGGATATACTTGATCAATCGATAGATTTAATATCTTTGAACCGTCAAACTTTGGTGTATACCTAGACAACCACAAGTCACACAACCAACCTTTAACCGTCGTTGGTTCTCATTGTTGTTCTCGTTTCAGCCATGAGCACCGCCTGGTTTCATAAATGCGTAGAGAACTGGCCTTGCAAAATTCTTGTTAGTTTATATGAGTCCACCAAACTATAGAGTACTTGGTCCTCTATGAGATAATGCGTAGAATGCAGTGAAGATTAAGTAAAGAAGGCAAGAGATTTTCTACGTGGAAAAATCCCACACAAGGGGATAAAAAAAACCACGACCTACTCTTGTAGGCTTTTAAATCTACTAACTTGTAATATCCCTATTACAAGCCACTTTGCAAAATCCCTATTGCAAAGACTTCAAACTAACTTGTGATGCAACCACCAGAAGCCACTTTATAACTATCCTAGTTACAAAGGATTTAAACTAATAACTATCCCTAGTCATAACATAAACTCAGAAGTTTACAAATTTTGGTTTGTTCCTAAGACAACGCTTCTGAGAAAGCAAACTAGGAATTACAATGACGAACAAATAACAAGATTACAACTCAACTATAGATGTACATCAACTTATTAAGAAACTGATCCTTAGTGGAGTTGTCTTCTTGTTCTTGACACACCAGTGACTTCAATGCTGGATGAATACTTTTGTTTCTTGAGAGAATATCACTAAATGCACAAAGAATGGCGTGTCTTGAACCAGTTATTTTATCACAATGGATAGTGATGTCAACTCTTGGTGTACGCTTCTTCCCAATGAGAAGTGACTGTTGTACTTTTTGCACAGCCACTTCTGGGTAGTTGCGTTCCAGCTGGATATTGGACTTTGTACTTCTGTCAGAAGACACCAATGGACCAGGTCCTAGTTGTGTTCCTCTTATGTGACAGTTACTAGATGGTCACTTTCTTCTGCTATGTTCCACCTGTGTACTTGACTTGTACTTCTGTCAGAGAACCCTAAGGGATCAGGTCCCTGTTGTGTTCCTCTTTATATTGATTGCGTACAGTCACTGACTTGTGCTTGTGTCGAAGAACCCTAAGGGACTAGGTCACTAGGTCCCTATTGTGTTCCCCCCTGTGGTCGTCCATCCTATTTACTGATTTTCAAACTTCGACCATTCATGTATATCCAGGTGCTCTATCTGGTTCTTCACGATAAGTTTGTTAGATCATCAAAATATAAAAAATATAAGGCCAAGACATTAAAAACCCATCAATTTCTCCCTTTTTGATGATGCCAAACATAGGCATGGACAGTAGAATGGTGGGAGAATGAGACAATTGTTTGATCACCATTAGATGAGTACTTGGTAGACGAGTAGAGAGAGAAAGAGAGAGACGAGGAGAAGATCCTAGCCATACAACAGAGATGAAGGTTCATGACTTGCCGTGAGAGAGAGAAGGTTTTATTGGAAGAAGAGCTAATGATGAGTGGAGAGCGAAACAGGATCTAAAAATGACGGTAGGTTTGTGGGGAAATGTTACCGTGTAGAGAGGATGAAAGGATTTGAAAGACAAGACATGACACGCAGACCTTGAAAAGTTGGATAATGTGGCAGTTGAGTTAATTTTAATTTTTTTTTAGAGGGCATGCAAAATTAAGCACATTACTACTAACCTGAGGTACAGGAACCTGATGCCAGAACAATTTTTGAAAAAGGTTTTAGCAGCTCCTCTCTCGTAGATCATAGATGTGCCTTTAGCTTCTATGATTGTCATGTGTGTTTACCTACAACTCTATTACGTTTACCTACAACTCTATTACGTGATTTATGCTTGGTCAGAAAATACTTTAGCTACATTTACCTGGTGTTGTCTTTCATAGCCAATTGATGGAGGATCAGGTTTTTTATTAGATTCTTGTGACCCCATCTTCACCTAGATTGACCCAGAATATTCTCTACTCGAGGCTTTGATGCAAATATCTGGAATTTGGTCTTCTATTATGAAATACTATCCACAAATCAATCCTTTATTCACTTTGACCATTAGAAGATTATCTCACCCTTCAATGTGCTTGACCCTCTGATTTTTTTTAAACTCTTCTTCAGTTGTTGATGAGGCCATTGAGTCTTGCTTCATTATCTCTCAAAGGATGAGGCATGAACCATGACAAGTGAACCATTCCAAAAGTGCTTTCCTTATTCATAGAAAAACCTGCATAGTTAGCATCATAATACCCAATAGGATTAAAAGATTGTCACCTGAGGGGTGACACAGTATCAGGTCTGGGTTGCTCTAAGGTATCTCAAACTTTTTGAGGGCAGCCCTCAAGTAGGATTCCTACGAATTTACACTTTGGATTATATTCTGGAGTGGAGATACAGAAGGAGAGGAAAGAAAAAAAATTACATGCTTATCTAACTCTAGAATAAAAGAGAGTGATTGACTTGTCACACAAATGGGGGCCTTTGGTTTTCCAATTTGAGACAGAAGTTTAATTGAAGAGGGAGATGTGGAAGTTAATCGATTTTCTCCCACTTTGTGTACTGCTGCTTGTGCAATGCCACGAGCTGCATCGTTACTCTTCCTTCGGCTTCAATGGTAGTAGTTCACATACCAGGTTCTTTGTAACATGCAGAGGATGATGTTGCATTGTCTTTCGCCAGTCTACTTCATCTTACTCATTCTATCATCCTCCCTATTTGAAGCCTCAGATATTTCCCAGAGACAGGGTTGGTTCATCAAATTGATCATCACCGTTTCTTTCTTGGCAAGGGAAAGTGTCTTGTTAAATACCCCATGAGAACCTCCTACCATTTATTGTCCTTTGTTGGAGACTATGTGGCCTTATTTTGTGGATTGTCCCCAGAGGGATTCCTTCGCTCGTCTTTTTGCATTGAGCCTCCCAAGCTGGTCCTTACCTGTAGTCGAGAACATGGTATTTTCCTCCATTTGTCAGCTCATGGTGGGTTTTGATTCAGGAGGGACTTGATTCGAAACTTGTTCTCCCCTTAGAGATCGGCATTTACTGCTTTTTCCCAGAACTTCTTGGTGATCCCAGATTTGATGAGCATTGTCTGTGTAGTATTTTCCTGTTCCGTTTCTTTCAGCAATACCAATTTGTTGTTGCATCCTCGAGTGTTGAGAAATTGTGTGTGATCCCTTCTTTCCCCTCCTCCTTCATTTTTTGAGCTCATGTCCAGGTGACACTTGAGTTTGGCAGACCACTGACCAGGTCCTGCTGAGTTAATTTATTTGGAGGTGAGAGGTTTGTATATACAAATCCTTCATGCCATGGTTGCGACTTCACTTATCTCCTACCACCAACTTTTGGAGATTCATAATTAGTTGGAGTGTATGTTCTTGCTTCCTTTGTCCACTGAGACCACTTTTGCATGCTATCAAATTGGTGTCTGCCCTTTTTTAGGCCATTCACATAGTACACGTTCCCACTTGAGTGCCAAAAGAATCTTTATACCTTTTCATTCGCTGAGAATGTACCCTTTACTTCCTTCTTAAGGATATATTCCCTTCCTGCAGGGCTTTCAGTGAGAAGAGATTCATGATGTTTTCAGATGCGTGCTTTAAGCATCCACTGTCCATAGTTCATCACAGTCCGCTTCCTCTCATTGTTCCCTGCTCATGCAAATCAAGGATTAGATTTAGGACCCCAAACTAGTTTGGGTCCCTTGTTATGGTAAAAAGGATGCATGAGGGATTTCTTAGTCCATGCAGGCAACATCCTCTTTTTACGAGTGGTACCTGGTCCTTTGTTAGTAGTTATTCCATCAGTAAACACTTTTTTTTCTGAGCAGACTGAACCCTGGCCTGGCAATTTTCTTTAAAATGCCCATTTTTCCCACAATGGGTACATAGCTAGTTATCAGGTACAGTGACATACTTGCTGTGCGTGTTGTAGGGAGTTTTCTCCCTTTGAAACCCGATGCCCTGCTTGTTCCTACTATTGTTAAGATACATGGCAGTGACAACATCTGAGGACCAGGTCCACTTTAGAGATTTCTCAAGATCATTTCTTACTTTCTCCAATTCAGCTTGAAGTTGTTGATTCCTCTCGAATTCACTGTTGAGACTGGTTTTCACAACAGTTAACTCTTTTTCAAGCATGATGTCTGACTCACTTGCTACTTCCTTCCCTTTCCCAAGATTTACATTCCTATGTTCTCTATTGATTCCCTCAATGGTTTCCTCTAGATCAGTGCATATTACTAACAGGTCATCCCTTTCCTCTTCAGTAGATACAAGTTTTTCTTCTAAGGTGTGTTTCTCATTGTTAAGGCCTTCTATTATTTCTTTTAGATCAACAAATGCCACTATCAGATCGTCTCTCTCATTTTCCACACTAGTTATTCTTTCATTCAAGGCTTCTTTTTCTTGTTCAAGGTTAGCTATGGTCTCATTTAAGTCCACCACACATACCACTAGATCATCTCTAGATTGTTCGGCCTCTCCTAGTTCTATGGTTAGGATCTCCTTATCATTTTCAAGGCTATAATAGGCATCAATTAGGACATTAGATAAATACCTTAGCTTCTTAGACGAATATGATATCAGATTTCTCTGAACAACCCTGAAGTTTACCTCATCGTCTTCATCTTCTTCATCATCATCATCTGACTGAGCCATCAGTGCAAATAGTGAATCGTACTTTGTTGCTTCAGTTTCTACTACCATCATGGAACTGTTTTCTGCATTTGTTCCCTTTCAGATTTACACGAGGAGTTTCCCCAAGCAGCAAGAGCCTGTTTAACGATATTATCTATGGCAGTTTTTTGATTGAATCTTTTATTTGAAATCGAGTTCCTTTTTGCCTGTTTTATCAGGATTCTGCTGTGTTGCTCCAGTTTTGCGAGTGCGCAGTCTTTGATGAAATTCCCTAAATTTCCACATCTGTGACATAGATCGTTGTTCCTTGTTTTACCTGAACGGCCCCACTTTGGTATATCACCATTTCTTCGAACCATCTTTTAAAATCGTGAGATAGGCCATGTCACTATCTTCACCACTTGAATCACTACTTTCAGCCTTAAGCACCAGGTTCTTTTCCTTCTTAGGCTCTCTTCTTTCATCGTCTTTCTTTCTTTTCAACTCGTATGTCTTCAGATTACTAATCAACTCATCCATGGTTAGAGTCTTTATATATTTAGCTTCAGTGATGTCATTTACCTTACTTTCCCAAGACCCAGGTAGAACACTGAGGATTTTCCTTACAAGCTTGTTTCTGGGAATAACATCTCCAAGTGGGTGAAGCTCATTTATGATGGAGGTGAATCTGGTGTGCATATCTTGTATGTACTCATAATCCTTCATCCTAAAAAGCTCATACTCAGTAGTGAGCATGTCGATTTTAGATTGTTTAACCTGAGTGGTTCCTTCATGTGCGGTTTGTAAAGCTTCCCATATTTCTTTGGTAGTATCACAAGTTGATACTCTGTTGTACTCATCAAGTCCTATGCCACACATCAAGATTTTCTTGGCACGATAGTTCCTTTTTACAGCTTTTCTGTCAATGTCACTGTACTATCTTCTCCCTTTAGGCACCAATGGTCCTGTTTCTTCAAGCTTCTTTATGGGAACATGTGGACCATCACAAATGATGTCCCACAGCTCTGAGTCTTCTGCCATCATAAAATTATGTATACGGGTCTTCCACCAGCCATAGTATTGATCATTGAATCTGGGAGGTCTATAGGTTGATTTTCCTTCTTCAAAGTTTAGTGGAGCAGCCATTGAGGATTATTCCTAGGTGTTAGCCTGATAGGAAAAACCTGGTATGATAACAATTGTTAGTTTGTATGAGTCGACCAAACTATAGAGTACCTGGTCCTCTATGAGATAATGCATAGAATGCAGTAAAGACTAAAATTAAAGAAGGTAAGAGATTTTTTACGTGGAAAAATCCCACACAAGGGGATCAAAAAATCACGACCTACTCTTGTAGGTTTTCAACTCTACTAAATTGCAATCTCCCTATTACAAGGCACTTTGATCCCTATTGCAAAGACTTCAAACTAACTTGTGATGCAACCACCATAAGCTACTTTATAACTATCCTAGTTATAAAGGATTTAAACTTATGACTATCCCTAGTCACAACATAAACTCAGAAGTTTACAAATTTTGGTTTGTTCCTAAGAAAACGCTTTTAAGAAAGCAAACTAGGAATTACAGTGATGAACAAATAACAAGATTACAACTCAACTATGGATGTACATCAACTTATTAAGAAACTGATCCTTAGTGGAGTTGTCTTCTTGTTTGTGACACACTAGTGACTTCAATGTTGGATGAATACTTTTGTTTCTTGAGAGAATATCACTGAATGCACAAAGAATTGTGTGTCTTGCACCATGTTATTTTATCACAAAAGATAGCACAATGGATAGTGATGTCAACTCTTGGTGTACGCTTATTCCCAATGAGAAGTGACTGTTGTACTTTTTGCACAACCACTTCTGGGCAGTTGCGTTCCAGCTGGATAGTGGACTTTTTAATTCTTCCAGAATACACCAACGGACCAGGTCCTAGTTAGTGTTGTATTCTGGGCTGGGCCTGGGCCTAAATGGGTCTAACGGGCCTAAGTTTTGGCGGGCTGGGCTGGTGGTCCTGGGTAGCTATATATATCAATTTTTTTATCTAAAACATTATATATATATATATATATATATATATATATATATATTT